>JAPDSC010096267.1:0-12462 GCA_026290005.1 Latrodectus geometricus
CCGAATTTGAATGTTGTTAGCTTGGTTGTTTAAAAATGCCGCCATTTTCCCTATTTTTACATGATTGTTATTAACTGGAAAAAAAGAAATAAAAGTTTCATTCATTTAATGTCGCTGAATTCGGATAACTATTCCCTTTTTGACTAAAAATTTAGTCAAAGGCAACCTCTATGATTATAATGATTTCTTTTACTGAAATTCGGAAAGTTTTCATCATTCGCACTTACAATATGAAATAACTTTAATTTGAATCGAAGTTGATCTATAACGTAGTAAGTTTCATTGAATATAAATTAATGTTTTGATTGCTATCAATATTAAATCCGACATCAATTTTGAAACATGGAATATTATTGTATTAGTCTGCAATAATATAAACATGTAAGAAGTACAACAGCTGTAAGTTATGATAGGAACCATTTTCCTATTAACTGAGAAACTAGCGCCCTCTATTCCAAACTTTACAGAAATTTCTAGACGTTTCCAGAAGTAAAAATTGTTACAGTTATTTAAAACTGTAAAGGCTGGTTTGAACATCCACGTGAGAAGGTGCTACGTGGATATGATACGCGAGTGAAGTGAGACAATTTGCAGAATTTCACATTCTAATTTTGATTTGATAAGCTGCGTTACTGCATAGTTTACTTAAAGCAAAAAATTCATCACATATTTTCATTTGAGTATTTAATTCCCGTGGGAGAAGAAATGGATCCTAAAAAGCCTGAAGAAAAACCTGGTGAGAAAAAACCCGGACAGCCTGATGATAAAGGAGGAAAACCAGGAGAAAAGAAACCTGGGGAAGAAAAAACTCCACCTACAAAGTAGAGGATCAGCTTTTATGGAAGAATAAAAAAAAAAAAAAAAATGAAAACAAAATTATGAGTGAGTGATAAAATGTTATTATTTATGTTTTAGAGAATAACTTATAATAATCAAGATGAAATCTTAATTTTGCATTTTAAAATTTGGACTTTACTTACCCTTATAATTTTTTCCGCCTTTAATAATTTTGGTTAATTCCCAGTGAACGGTACGCTCCTTATACGGTACGCATATATACAACGGTAATCTATAATAATAAAAGCAAGTGTAATGTGTCTGTGTGTCCATTTGTCTGACCGAGCTCTCCAGCCAAATCTATCGCACGCAGGGACCTGGAATTTTTTACACGGAAGCACAAGGGGGCTGGCCACTAGACCTCGAAGCCCGATTTTCGATTTTTGAATTAGAAAAATTTTAAAAAAATTATTTATAAAACTTCTTCTCGAGATCGCTGCTCGCCGATAGCTGATTCCGGGGTTATCTTATAATAATAAAAGCAAGTGTAATGTGTCTGTCCGTTTGTCTGACCGAGCTCTCCAGCCAAATCTATCGCACGCAGGGACCTGGAATTTTTTACACGGAAGCACAAGGGGGCTGGCCACCAGACCTCGAAGCCCGATTTTCGATTTTTGAATTAGAAAAATTTTAAAAAAATTATTTATAAAACTTCTTCTCGAGATCGCAGCTCGCCGATAGCTGATTCCGGGGTTGTACCAGCTCCTTTTGGAAAACAATTCTGGCGACCATCTTTTGGAAAATTTTCCGTTTAAAATATTTAGGATATATTGTTCCTTTTTATCGACGGGGAATGTTGTGTGGGGGGGAAGAGAGAGAGACAGTCTACGTGTCCTACACTACTATTCCTGCGCTATTCACTTATCTGCATTTTCTAAATGCACGGGCAACGCCGGCGGGTACAGCTAGTACCTTATATTATATTCACTCACGTTACAATATAAGACATTTTTTAATATAATGAAATTATTCTTCTATGTAGAAGTTATACTATATTTCTATATAGAACAGCATTGTAAGGTGACCAAAACGTTAATAAATTAAAACTTTCAATCATTTTTTTTCCCTTTTATAATACAAACTAGCTTACCCATCACCCATTGCGAATATTTCCGAGGAAAGGAAGTTCAAGGAAATTCGTTATAACATTCAACTTAGATTGTGTCATTTTATTGAAACTTATAACTTTAATACAGGAAGTACTACAAAGTATCGTTTTAATATTATTCATTTATTCAAGTGATTATATGATATTTTTGTATTTCAACCTAGAGTGAATGCGCCAATAAATCAAAAGACTGGTCATATAAGTCTATGTGAAACGCATGGATTCTTCAAATCTAGCATAGACGCTTGTACAGTTTTCATTTGTAATTATTAATTCAATACAAAAGCGAATCGCACCGCAAATTATAAAGGTTTGAATTTAAATGGCATATCTGTTGGGTTCATTGAAATATTTGGCAAAAGTACATAGCCCTTAAATTTCCCATTCAAATTTGAATTCGTTTTGTAAATTGATTTGTTTCGGTCCGTATACAAACGAACCATTTATTGCAGAATTCATTGAATATGATAAAAACCATGGTGGCAAATATTAAGACCTCCTAGAAAGCCTTGCAAACATGCTCAATAACTTACCAAATCTTCATGGTGATTGAATGAAGGATGTGATGATGTACAAACGACAATTAAATAGAAAAATACTTGCTTATATGTATAAAGATAATGAACATGTTGTTTTAGGACAATATTTTTATTTTGCTTAATTTAAAAATTTAAGCTTCATAGTTTATTTATTTCAAAATAATGCAGTCAGGACAACGGATTTGTCGTTTTACTTAATACTTAAAGAAATTTAGTTCCTCTCAATGAGGATAATTTATTTAAGGTAACAAAAGGTTATTTAAGGTAATTTGTAAGCATTGATGAAGACAACGGATATTATTATTACTCATTACGTACTAATATTTTTCATACATTTGTTATTATAATATGGCAATATCTCTTATTAAATATTATGTTGCCAATAAGTTGAAACTAAACTTCCAAGTTCTTGTTTGACGTTTATTTTAAATATCTTTGTATCACTTATTTTTATGTTAAGAAAATTTATTATCATCGTTTTATTATTTTCCTATTGTTAGTGTCAATATTTACATTATTAAATTGAACGAGAAATTTTTTTTTCCATTATCCTGAAACATTTTTGAATCCCAAAAGAAGTTTCGATTTAGTTAAATACGAAACTTCTTAAAAATATTACTCTGTCTATGAATTAAAACGCAATAAATAAATTTCTTAGGACTATATTCTTGAATTTTTCTGTAAATTAAAAGAAATTTGTTTTATTTATTTTGCTTAAATTTTTTTCTTAGCGCATGCGGCTTATGAGCATGTACCAACCACCGAGTGACCATTGATCTTTTCTCCGCCTCCTACAACGGCAGTAATGCGTTAGGTATTCGCGGGTTGCAAATGTTTGGTTGTGAATTGCTAATGGAAATTGCTTGACCCAAGCAAAATGTCGGGAAACGTTGGAATGGAAAATTTGATTCCTATCGTAAATAAACTTCAAGATGCATTCACCAAGCTTGGAGTTAATTTATCACTTGATTTGCCTCAAATAGCAGTCATTGGGGGTCAGAGCGCTGGCAAAAGTAGTGTTTTGGAAAATTTTGTCGGGAAGTAAGTTGTTTGATATGCAATTTATTTCCGATTTTCATTGCAATTTGAAACATATGTCTTTTTCGTAATGTTTACAGTTATGATTTCCGTGAGATGCGTTTCTTTATCTATATCGATTAGAATACCATTACTTAAGAACATGAACAGCAAGTGTTTATAGTTAATTAGAATATTATTGACAAATGTTCCAAAGTGGGCAAATTATTTTCTTGTTGCAGCCTTAATGTTATTTTTACCTTATTGATATATCACCTGTTTATGTGTAACATTATATTTTAATGTGATTTGTCTTTTAACAAAAGAATCTTTCACCTTTGAGTATTTTTGCATTCAATCATTCAATTTACAGTTATTCAACCATTGAAAATAAAATATTTTTAAAATTTAACATTTTTTAAAATATTTGTCATATTTTATTCATTTATTAATTGAATTTTGCTTTTGAGTAACATTGAAAATAATTCTGTTTTAAAACTGCTTTATCTTTTTCAATAAATTTATAGGGTTTTATCTTATATACTAAACTGTTAAATATTTAGTTATTTTTAACATTAAAAATTATAATTTTCATGAATTTTTGCTAAGTATTTTACTAAAATTAATTTTAAAAAAGTATTTTTGTATTTATCTTTTTATTAATCTGCATGAATATTTTGTGTTGTCTCATTTTTAAATTCTCAATCATACTTTAACATTTAACAATTTTTAATCCTTTCTGCAATGTATAAATTTAATTTATTCAGAAAAGATTTAAAAATATTGTGAATATGTCATCATTATTATTAAAAATTTTAGTACTTAAATTTTCCAATCACAGAATGGATTTAATTATAGATGATTTTGTTTGTACAAATTTTGTTCAGCTTATTTTATTGCACTACAAATGAAATGTTGTACATGAGATTAATTAAAATAAATTATTATTTAATTATTAATTAACAAATCATTGCTTGGGATTAACTTTCCATTTAGCTAATGAAAAGTTTAGAAAATTTGCTTAACATTAATTGACCTTTATATGTTGTAAATCTTAATCATACTGTTTTTAAAGAGTAATGATTTTTTATTTTGTTTAACAAGAACAGTGCATTAGTTTTTTTTTTTTTTTTATAAAAACTAAGAAATTTATTTTAGATATTGATAAATAAAAAGTAATTTTAAAGTAAGAAAATTGCAATTATATTGATTACAGGAGACTTACAGAGATTTTCAGATTAATTTTAATTTAACTTGTTTTCATTTTCTCCCATAACATTCTTAATTTATTATTATATGCAGCAAAGAATTAATTGCAATGACAAAATGAATAATCTGTAATTTTGAACATTTCATATCAATGAAATTCTTCATTTAAATTTTCTAATATTTATTTTTAAAACTACTAATAATAATATATCTTTGTTTATTACCTGAAACAATAATTGTAAAAGTGTTAAAATCATAATAAATAATAATAATTATGTTTTCTAATTATATGAAAAAAAATCTGGTTAAAAGGGTTTTAATCATAAAATTTAAAAAAAGTTTAATCGAGAAATTTTTCTATTTATGCAACATTTATTTCAAATTTCATTCAATAATAAATATTGTATAAAAAAGGAAAAATTACTAAAAAAAATCTTTATTGTAATTGAGATTTTTAAATTTTAATTGTTAGAGATATTTATATTTAAAATGCATGTAATATTAGTATTTTTTTTTTCAATCTTTTTTTATCACTAGATAAAAACTGTTGCATTAGATATTAGTTAAAAATGTCTAAAAATGAAATAATTAACATTTAAATTTCATCTGTTTTGCTAGTACATGCAATGAAAACACTTCCTTTTTTCTGTAATTTGAATTGCAAATTTACCTTGAATATATTTCTACTAGTAATTTTTTATTAAATAAATAATCAATTTGCTGCACATATTAATTAGTTTTAAAAAAGGCTTTAATAATCTGGTAATATTTTTAAGTAGCTTTTGTTTTGTTAAATATAAATGTCATTCAAATTATGAACTTTTCTTTTATAATCTCAAAATTTAATTTCTTCTTATAATATTATGTAATTTGTTTCTAAAATGTCATGATAAGAAATGTTGAAAATATATAGGATTATTCAATATTCATTTAAAGATATTATTATATGATGATGAGTTAAATGATTTAATGCAATATACTGTTATAAAAGATAAGAATTGTATTCAGTTACAATTTAAGAAGTTATTTTTTCAGACCATCATACAGTTTGTTGTATAAATTTGTTGTTGAACTATGAGTTTAATGTATGATTTTTTATATGCAAAATTTTGTAACTATAATTTTTTTTATTCTCATTAAGTATTATTGGAGAGAATTTTTTTTCTAAATGAGTTTATCTGATTGAAATAATTTTTATAAGGAAGAATAACTAGTATCTCATTTTAAAATGATTAATTAAAGAAATATCAAAAAATAATCTTAAATTATTTGTTGAAACTATGTTCTATTCTCTAGTTTTAATTCAACATTATAATTGTATCATTAAATAAAAGAAAATACCTTATTTTCTTAATGTTAATTGATTGAAATTTTTAACACAATGCAATGAATTGTTATCTTTTTATTTAATATATTTGAAGTGCATACATAAATATAAATGGCTATGGACCTATATGGCTCAAATCTACGTTGTTTTATTACAGAATATCTTATTCTTTTATCACAGAAAGTTCTTCAAATGGAAACAATGAAAATTGAGTAAAAAAATTTTTTTCTATGGAAATAGATATATATATATATATATATAAATCTTTCAAATGTATTAATTTTTTATCAATTAAATCCGAACTTTTTTTCTAATTTAGGATGTGTATTTTTTGTTGTTTTCAGAGTATCTCTAAAATTTGCAATTATACTGAAATACTGAATTCTTCAAAATTTCCATAGTAAAATTAATCCCTGAATTTGTTTTTAAATAAAAAATCTTTTGATGTTAATGTTTCAATCAATAATTAGGATTGTTATTGTTTCAAAACAATCATTAATATTTATGTTGTAGGTAGTATTTAGAAATGATGAATATCTAGATTTGACCCCCAAAGTTATGGTTATAAGTTTTACAAATTTCTGCTAACAATCAATTGCGATAGTTTATTTATCCTCCCCCTTGTTAAAATTCACTGGTTATAATTTCTTTTATTCAAATTGCTTTAAGTTATTTAATATTAATTATGTTAATAAAATTGAGAGAAAAAAGAAAGTATGTTCAGGTGAAAGTGTTGATTAGTTATAATTTGAAAACAAAAAAAAGTAGAGATGCTCTTGTGCAGTGAAATAAATGGAAATAATTATTAAGTATAAAAGTGATTTTCACAGTGACATGAGTTAGTCAAAACCATTCTTTCTGAGCAAGAGATTAGATCTGCTCACTCACTGAATGGAACCAGTTTTTTTCCCCCATTAAGATTCAACAGTTCACTCTTAAATGAAAAATTTAAATCATTCTTTAAAATTGATAAATACAAACAAACAACTTTTTTTCGAGTATGCAAAATATATATATATTGCTATTGGTTTAGGCTATTATTGCGGATGATAAGGACAATATTGAAAATGCAAATAAAATTATTAATGAATTGTGACTGAAATATTGAGATAAAATCTCACAAGCCAGAACCAGTGTTATTTCCAATTTTTGTGTCAAGGGCTGCACAGTTATCTCACCAATCTAAATTACTTCACTTCACAAAATATCTAATTTTCAAAATTCGAATCATGGTCAAACTTTGAACTATTTTGGATTTTAAGTATCAAAAATTCCAACATTACATTATAATTACTACAGTAATATTATATAGCTAATAACTAGAAACTTATTTCACAAAGATTACATATTACAAAAAAAAGAATAGTAGTATCAATACTACTATTCTTACTAACTTAATAAAATATATATAAGTTTTTGTTAATTACATTTTTTAATGAATGAAAAGTATAAAAACTTCAAAAAGTACACAGTAAATAACAGTGCCAAGCAGATACCAACAACTGGACTATAAATCTAAATAATGTATGTAATATAAATTTTTATAAAAATTTGTGTTTCTAATTAACAAGAATTACAATTCACAATAAACCTGTCTATTGTATCAGATATCTCTACGCTTATTTAATTTAGACAATACTTGCATTCCAAATTTAATAGAATGAAAATTCAATTTATCTACATCTGCTTTACACAAATACAAAGATTCTAATGTTTGAGTTTTATTCACTTTGAAAATAAAACTTCTTTATATATATATATAATTTGTATGATAAGTTCAAATTTAAATATTTCAAACATAAATGTCAGATAAAGGGAAAATGTAACAAAAGCTTTAAGGGTTTCTATAACTTTAAATAATCTTTGTGCATACATATGCATCAGGTTTACAACAGAAAATCTCAAGAATCGATTCTGATGGAGTAATTAACAAGTTTTGTTTATTTCACACCCATACCGATTCATAGGATTTAGTCATTTATTGTTTATAATTTAAAATTATTGAAGAGAAAGATCACAATTTGAATAATTATTAAACTATTGATGTACCTGACAAAGCAAGTAAAAAAAAAGGGGGGGGGGTAACAAGCTGATGACTGAGTAAGAACTAGTAAAGAATTAAAGAGCAATGAAGTTGAAGATTGATTTGAAAACAAAAACAATAGAGTTAAATTATTGATTTTCTATTGATGGAGAAATAGATATGGAGCCAAATCCCTAACTTGACTGATTTCCATCTAATTATTGTAAAAAGGGAGAATTCCTAAAAACTTCAAGTCTTTTATATGAGTCATTATTGAGAAAATTTAAAAAATGATAAATTTTATAAAAATCATTAATAAGGAAATAACCTAATATTAAATCATGCATAAAGATTGCCTTTTAAATGAAAATTGAAAGTGAAGCTACTTTTTCTTCTACTCTCTGCTATGCTACAAAATTCACCTTTTTAAAATGATCAAAAACTTAATTTATGTTTTTTCATGCAGATTTTTGCTTAATAAAGAAAATCAATTTTTACCTTTATACTTATGTTTATTTAAAAAGGGTTTATATTTCTGTTTAATGATATTTAGAAATCAATTATATCCACCAAGATTCTTGGAGTAAACTTCATTATATCTTGTAAAATAAAATTTGTTCAGATCTACATTTGCTAACTGTATGTAGTTAAATAAAATAAAATTGTTCTGTATCTTACTCATTATTTTAATCATAAAAAGAATCTAAAATAATAAGTTTTTATTTGTAATGTCTTCTATAGTAAGTTGTTTTCACTTACAGTGCCATGTCAATAAAGTACTTAATAAAGAAAAATCAGTTTTTATTTTCATGTGAAATTAAAAATTTACTCTCTACTTATTTCATTTTTGGATTCTATTGCTTTTCTTGGTAAAAATCGTTTATAAACTTGACTGCTGAAAATAATTAGAAAATCTTAAAACTATAAAATTCTAAATGTTGAAATATTTTAGTGACTGATATATAATATATTGTTGTTGTATAAAATATGAGCTAATAAAAGAAGCCATAATGAAGGATTAGTTAATTTTTATTAACAAAATTTGTTGGCAAGCAAAAAATGTGCATAATTATACAATCAAAAAAAAATATTTCTCATATAAAAAATCAATAAGGAATAAGTGATTTTCTCTGTCTGAAAACTATGCTCCACATCTATGGAACATTGAATCAATAAAGTATTGAGATATTCTCTTATTTTTCTTTAAAGGAAATCTTTCTCTTGCTTGGATTGTTTCTGTTGTGATAAGTGTTTTGCAGTCCAGTCCTAGAATATTTCAAACCATGTTTTGTAGACTTTATTTTGTGGTGACTACCTTACTAAATACTTAAACAATATTTAAATTGATCTGAAATCACAATGTTTAAACATCTTTGAAGGGAATTAAAGTGATGTGTATATATAAACATTATAAAACTCAGAAGTGAGGTGTTAATCTCTTGTCTTCACTTGTTTGCATTTAGTAAAATGTCTGCTACTTCAATTCAATTTAATTTATATCTATACTTGCATTAGTTTCAAATGTGTATCTGATTGGTGGTGTCACTACAACAAATACAAACTTTTGTTGAATCAGTTAATTTTTGAATTTGATAACTTAGAAAATCAAAAAATGAATAAATTGTTAACATCTTTAATTTGGGTATGAATACCCTACATGTTTGCTCTGGAAAATAAAGCACCTTTCTGATAGACAACTAAGCAACGATTTCTGCAAATAATACCTACATAAATCCAAACTGCCCTGTCAGGCTCTTTAAAACCTTTTGATAAAGTTGGTTATTATAGCCAAGAAAATAGTAGAAATCATGCAAACACTTATTTGTCAAACCTGCTACCCATTGTAATTTTAGTAAACTATAATCGGTAAACATAAATGGTAAAAATATATCTTCTTCAATTGCCAGGATAAAACCTGCATATTTAGAGTAGGAGATATGCTGAACAATCCATGGGAATGAATTCATCACTAATTGGTACTTTGTAAAAGACTACAATAAGTCTGAGTATCTTATCACTATATTGCTGAACCATTAATGATCCATTCCGGATTATATCATTGAAAGAAAAACTTCCTAGCTATCACTGTGATTCATTCGACACTCATGCATAATTGGAGATTTATTTTGAGCACCAAATTCTCTTCAGAGAGGAATGCATTTCTTATCATGTTTAGTTAAATGAGACTTGTTCTTAAAGAGTACATTACTCTTGTCATTTCTTCTCTATCTTAGTTTCTCTTGTCTTCACCTTCGGTGGGTGTCAAGTATTAGTGGCACACAAACCATAATCTACTGCTACTACAATAATTCTAATGGTGGAATTAATTTCTAACAATTTGATTTGATATTGTGTTCCTTATAGTACTCTGTAGAAGCTGTTGTAATAAAGGACATTCATTGTATAGCTTCTTTTTACCATTAATACTGAAACATTTATCCTTACATTATGCTGTTGCATCTTGCTTTGATTTTCAGTGAATTTTCCAATTTCAAAGTTTCCATTCGCAATAATTCCATAATCATGTATCATTGATGGATTTTTTAACATTTTATCTTCAGTGGATTGTATTTGAATTGTCTTAAAATATCCAGTGGCCATACAAGCTTCCAATTCTGTTCAGTCTAAGTATCAAAACATATTTTTACAAAACTTTCATCCTTTGTTTTTCATTTGCTTCTATAATAGAAATGCTAAAGCTTCTTTATCATCTAGAATGTGTATTTTTATATGTAACAAATAAAATATAAATATTCCCATTTTGTAAATCATTTAATTTTCCTTTTTAATATATTCTATTTCACATTTGTTAAAGTTGACGAACATGATTGTTTTAAATTCACAATGTCTCATAATTGTTTTTGAGCTCTATAGTTTCTTGTAATGTATTTTTTATTATATGTATTTGTATTATTTTAAGAAGTTACTGTTATATTATATTTATATATTGTTTTTATTTGGGTATATTTATTTTTTTAAAATATATAAATTATTTTTGATATTAGGGATTTCCTTCCTCGTGGTTCTGGTATCGTAACAAGGCGTCCTCTTGTGCTACAGTTAATTAATTCTAACCAAGGTGATTTTTCATTTCATAATTTTTAATAAAATTCACTTTCTTGCATTTTAATTTTTATTCATTAATGTTTTTTCAATTTATAATAAATTATTTGTAGAGTTTGGAGAATTTTTACATGCAAGAGGGAAAAAGTTTACTGATTTTGATGCTATTCGGAAAGAAATTGAAGAAGAAACAGACAGGATGACTGGCTCCAATAAAGGAATTTCAAATGCTCCTATTAACTTACGAGTCTACTCACCTAATGGTATGATAATTCCAAAATTAAATTTGATAGTGTTGAAAATTTAAAATATATTATTCTAGATATAACAGTAGTTAAAACAAAGCTGATATTTTTCGTTAAATAATAAAATTCTTTATATTTCAAGATGAATACTTATTTTGTGTTTTAATTTTTATTTTATTTCAATTAGAAAACAGTGGCAAGAAACATCAATGCATTGATTTAATATTGTATTGAAAAAATTTTAATGTCTGTTAACTTTAAATAATGAATTTACCATATTTTATAATATGTAGTCCAGGCATTACATGCATATGTCATGTGCTATCTAATTAGTTTAATATTGTAGTTTTGGTAGACTTTTATTTCTAAATCAAACTACGTAAATCTCAATATCATCTGTATTGGAACTATATTTAATAATTTATTTATTATTTTTTTTCCAATTAGAAATAGGTTACTGAAATTTATTAGTATTTGCATAAAAATGTAATATCTTATAAACTTTTCAAAAATGATGTAACATGTTTAAGAATGTAGTTATAAAGGATTATAACTCTTCCATCAAAAAAAGTTCATAAAATTTAAATATTGTGATTATTGTTCTTATAGAAAAAATATGAAAGAATTTAAAATATTATTTACAGTATAACAAAAAAGTTGTAAATCAACAATATTTTTATTTTGAAAAGAATTTCATTAAAGGTACTAATTTAACATAAAATTACCTTTTATTATTATTCCTTGATTTACAATATAAAGTATCAATATGCCAAATTTTTATGCATTAAATCCCTTTATATAATATTTTAAGTTTTGGTTATTGTATATTTTAAAATTCTAACTTAGAACTAAAAATTTTTCATTTGCGTTTTTCACATTTTCTGTGTGAAAATAATTTTTGGTATAAAAATCACATTTTTAATAGGTTAAAGTTTTTTATATGTGTTTAGTAATTGCTTTTAAGTTTAAATTATATGTAAAATTTAACTTTTAATTAAAATCTTTTATGTATATATATATATATATATATATATATATATATATATATATATATATATATATATATATATATATATATATTATTCATTGGCTTT
>JAPDSC010096267.1:12862-38727 GCA_026290005.1 Latrodectus geometricus
TTTATTTCACACCCATACCGATTCATAGGATTTAGTCATTTATTGTTCATAATTTAAAATTATTGAAGAGAAAGATCACAATTTGAATAATTATTAAACTATTAATGTACCTGACAAAGCAAATAAAAAAGGGGGGGGTAACAAGCTGATGACTGAGTAAGAACTAGTAAAGAATTAAAGAGCAATGAAGTTGAAGATTGATTTGAAAACAAAAACAATAGAGTTAAATTATTGATTTTTTATTGATGGAGAAATAGATATGGAGCCAAATCCCTAACTTGACTGATTTCCATCTAATTATTGTAAAAAGGGAGAATTCCTAAAAACTTCAAGTTTTTTATATGAGTCATTATTGAGAAAATTTAAAAAATGATAAATTTTACAAAAATCATTAATAAGGAAATAACCTAATATTAAATCATGCATAAAGATTGCTTTTTTAATGAAAATTGAAAGTGAAGCTACTTTTTCTTCTACTCTCTGCTATGCTACAAAATTCACCTTTTTAAAATGATCAAAAACTTAATTTATGTTTTTTCATGCAGATTTTTGCTTAATAAAGAAAATCAATTTTTACCATTATACTTATGTTTATTTAAAAATGGTTTATATTTCTGTTTAATGATATTTACAAATCAATTATATCCACCAAGATTCTTGGAGTAAACTTCATTATATCTTGTAAAATAAAATTTGTTCAGATCTACATTTGCTAACTGTATGTAGTTAAATAAAATAAAATTGTTCTGTATCTTACTCATTATTTTAATCATAAAAAGAATCTAAAATAATAATTTTTATTTGTGATGTCTTCTATAGTAAGTTGTTTTCACTTACAGTGCCATGTCAATAAAGTACTTAATAAAGAAAATCAGTTTTTATTTTCATGCGAAATTAAAAATTTACTCTCTACTTATTTCATTTTTGGATTATATTGCTTTTCTAGGTAAAAATCGTTTATAAACTTGACTGCTGAAAATAATTAGAAAATCTTAAAACTATAAAATTCTAAATGTTAAAATATTTCAGTGACTGATATATAATATATTGTTGTTGTATAAAATATGAGCTAATAAAAGAAGCCATAATGAAGGATTAGTTAATTTTTATTAACAAAATTTGTTGGCAAGCAAAAAAATGTGCATAATAATACAATCAAAAAAATATATCTCATATAAAAATCAATAAGGAATAAGTGATTTTCTCTGTCTGAAAACTATGCTCCACATCTATGGAACATTGAATCAATAAAGTATTGAGATATTCTCTTATTTTTCTTTAAAGGAAATCTTTCTCTTGCTTGGATTGTTTCTGTTGTGATATGTGTTTTGCAGTCCAGTCCTAGAATATCTCAAACCATGTTTTGTAGACTTTATTTTGTGGTGACTACCTTACTAAATACTTAAACAATATTTAAATTGATCTGAAATCACAATGTTTAAACATCTTTGAAGGGAATTAAAGTGATGTGTATATATAAACATTATAAAACTCAGAAGTGAGGTGTTAATCTCTTGTCTTCACTTGTTTGCATTTAGTAAAATGTCTGCTATTTCAATTCAATTTAATTTATATCTGTACTTGCATTAGTTTCAAATGTGTATCTGATTGGTGGTGTCACTACAACAAATACAAACTTTTGTTGAATCAGTTGATTTTTGAATTTGATAACTTAGAAAATAAAAAAATAAATAAATTGTTAACATCTTTAATTTGGGTATGAATACCCTACATGTTTGCTCTGGAAAATAAAGCACCTTTCTGATAGACAACTAAGCAACGATTTCTGCAAATAATACCTACATAAATCCAAACTGCCCTGTCAGGCTCTTTAAAACCTTTTGATAAAGTTGGTTATTATAGCCAAGAAAATAGTAGAAATCATGCAAACACTTATTTGTCAAACCTGCTACCCATTGTAATTTTAGTAAACTATAATCGATAAACATAAATGGTAAAACTATATCTTCTTCAATTGCTAGGATAAAACCTGCATATTTAGAGTAGGAGATATGCTGAACAATCCATGGGAATGAATTCATCACTAATTGGTACTTTGTAAAAGACTACAATAAGTCTGAGTATCTTATCACTATGTTGCTGAACCATTAATGATCCATTCCGGATTATATCATTGAAAGAAAAACTTCCTAGTTATCACTGTGATTCATTGGACACTCATGCATTATTGGAGATTTATTCTGAGCACCAAATTCTCTTCAGAGAGGAATACATTTCTTATCACGTTTAGTTAAATGAGACTTGTTCTTAAAGAGTACATTACTCTTGTCATTTCTTCTCTATCTTAGTTTCTCTTGTCTTCACCTTCGGTGGGTGTCAAGTATTAGTGGCACACAAACCATAATCTACTGCTACTACAATAATTCTAATGGTGGAATTAATTTCTAACAATTTTATTTGATATTGTGTTCCTTGTAGTACTCTATAGAAGTTGTTGTAATAAAGGACATTCATTGTATAGCTTCTTTTTACCATTAATACTGAAACATTTATCCTTACATTATGCTGTTGCATCTTGCTTTGATTTTCAGTGAATTTTCCAATTTCAAAGTTTCCATTCGCAATAATTCCATAATCATGTATCATTGATGGATTTTTTAACATTTTATCTTCAGTGGATTGTATTTGAATTGTCTTAAAATATCCAGTGGCCATACAAGCTACCTATTCTGTTCAGTCTAAGTATCAAAACATATTTTTACAAAACTTTCATCCTTTGTTTTTCATTTGCTTCTACAATAGAAATGCTAAAGCTTCTTTATCATCTAGAATGTGTATTTTTATATGTAACAAATAAAATATAAATATTCCCATTTTGTAAATGATTTAATTTTCCTTTTTAGTCTATTCTATTTCACATTTGTTAAAGTTGACGAACATGATTGTTTTAAATTCACAGTGTCTCATAATTGTTTTTGGACCCTATAGTTTCCTGCAATGTATTTTTTATTATATGTATTTGTATTATTTTAAGAAGTTACTGTTATATTATATTTATATATTGTTTTTACTTGGGTATATTTATTTTTTTAAAATATATAAATTATTTTTGATATTAGGGATTTCCTTCCTCGTGGTTCTGGTATCGTAACAAGGCGTCCTCTTGTACTACAATTAATTAATTCTAACCAAGGTGATTTTTCATTTCATAATTTTTGATAAAATTCACTTTCTTGCATTTTAATTTTTATTCATTAATGTTTTTTCAATTTAAAATAAATTATTTGTAGAGTATGGAGAATTTTTACATGCAAGAGGGAAAAAGTTTACTGATTTTGATGCTATTCGGAAAGAAATTGAAGAAGAAACAGACAGGATGACTGGCTCCAATAAAGGAATTTCAAATGCTCCTATTAACTTACGAGTCTACTCACCTAATGGTATGATAATTCCAAAATTAAATTTGATAGTGTTGAAAATTTAAAATATATTATTCTAGATATAACAGTAGTTAAAACAAAGCTGATATTTTTCGTTAATTAATAAAATTCTTTATATTTCAAGATGAATACTTATTTTGTGTTTTAATTTTTATTTTATTTCAATTAGAAAACAGTGGCAAGAAACATCAATGCATTGATTTAATATTGTATTGAAAAAATTTTGATGTCAAAATAATGAATTTACCATATTTTGTAATATGTAGTCCAGGCATTACATGCATATGTCATGTGCTATCTAATTAGTTTAATATTGTAGTTTTGGTAGACTTTTATTTCTAAATCAAACTAAGTAAATCTCAACATCATCTGTATTGGAACTATATTTAATAATTTATTTATTATTTTTTTTTTCCAATTAGAAATAGGTCACTGAAATTTATTAGTATTTGCATAAAAATGTAATATCTTATAAACTTTTCAAAAATGATGTAACATGTTTAAGAATGTAGTTATAAAGGATTATAACTCTTCCATTAAAAGAAGTTCATTAAATTTAAATATTGTGATTATTGTTCTTATGGAAAAAATATGAAAGAATTTGAAATATAAATATCATTTACAGTATAACAAAAAAGTTGTAAATCAACAATATTTTTATTTTGAAAAGAATTTCATTAAAGGTACTAATTTAACATGAAATTACCTTTTATTATTATTCCTTGATTTACAATATAAAGTATTAATATGCCAAATTTTTATGCATTAAATCCCTTGATATAATATTTTAATTTTTTTATGATTTTACTCTAAATACAAATTTCTTTTAAGTTTTGATTATTGTATATTTTAAAATTCTTACTTAAAACTAAAAATCTTTTATTTGAGTTTTTCACATTTTCTGTATGAAAATAATTTTCGGTATAAAAATTACATTTTTAATAGATTAAAGTTTTTTATATGTGTTTAGTAATTGCATTTAAGTTTAAATTATATGTAAAATTTAACTGTTAATTAAAATCTTTTATATATATATATATATATATATATATATATATTATTCATTGGCTTTCTGTTTTTCAGTTTTAAACTTGACCCTGATAGATTTACCGGGTATGACCAGAGTACCAGTTGGTGATCAACCCGCTGACATTGAGCAACAAATAAGAGATATGCTTTTAACTTATATCAAACGTGAAACATGTCTGATCTTAGCAGTAACTGCTGCTAATCAAGATTTAGCAACATCAGATGCTTTGAAGCTTGCAAAAGAAGTTGATCCTGAAGGTAAATAGTGATTTAAAGTGTTCATAACTTGAGACATTTAATTTGTGTTATAAGTAATAATTATTGTGATAGTGGAGTTATAATAAATATTTTCAAATTTTCTAGGATTACGTACAATTGGTGTAATCACTAAACTTGATTTGATGGATGAAGGAACTGATGCAAAGGACATCTTAGAAAATAAACTATTGCCTTTGAGAAGAGGTAATTTTTTTTAAGTATATTTATAATGTCTAAATTTTAATCATTTCATATTTTAATTTCTAATAATAAATTTAATTATTGGAATAGAAATATTTCATTTTATTCTATATATTTTTTTAACTTTGTATGATCAATTCTACATTTCAAGTAATTTTATTTACATTCAAATTTTAAAAAATGGATGCTTCCTGCAATTTTCAAACATTTCTAATATATACTGAGGCCAGATCTCTTGTATTTAATAGTAAAATAATTTTGAATGCTAATAGTTTATTATCAATGTCATAAAATTTATTTAATTTAAAGTAATATATTTTTTTAAGGAATAAATAAAATATTTTCAACAAAAATCCTGTTTCAAAACTTTTTTAAAGCTTTAAAGACTGAAAAGAAACTGGGTAAAAAAATATCAATTTAAGTAAATCTGATGTAGAACACTATCTTGGATTATAATTGATTGATTTTTATTTACAAATTAACCAATTTCTGTTATATAAGGAATGCCAATAAAACAGGCATTACTAAAATTGCATTTCAGGATATATTGGTGTTGTGAATAGAAGTCAGCGTGACATTGAAGGTAAAAAAGATATCAGAGCTGCCATGGAAGCTGAGAGAAAGTTCTTTTTAAGTCATCCAAGTTATAGGTAAGAAAACTGTGTAACACATTTCTAATTATAATTTTTTATGCTGAACTATCAGCATAATAGTTAGTTTTCTGGCCTTCAGTTCAACAGTTTGTTGGTTCAAATCTCACCTTAGAGACATAATGTATGTAGTTATTTGAAATTCGCTTTAACTTGTAGCTCCTGGTCAAGTTATCTCGTATGCTAATGATTGTAGAGCTAACAAACCAACCTACAATTTTTTTTATTTGTAATGTATGTTTATTTATGAAGTAAGTTCAGAGTAATGTATTTTTGACACATTTACATAAAAAGTGTTTCTTAAACTCATTCAATAAATAAATGTATTTCCTATCTATAATCTGTTTTTTATTACTTAGAAATATTCTAAGTTTAAATTTTGTAAAGAGGAATATTTTAAATATATTTTTGCTTAACAGTATGAAAATTTCATATATTTAATATAAAATTATGTTATATCATGGAATGAAACATGAATATGTAAAATGTGAATGCTTGCTATAAATCAAGATTCATTTTAAATTGCAGGTCCGTGTCAAATTAAAATTGATGTGCAAAAAAGTTATCAAAGAGTGACAAAAAGATTAAACTTCTTTTAAAAACATTTGTATGATTCCATTGCTAGTAACTGAATTATTATTCTTCTCTTCAAATCAACAGTTTGTAGTTTTCATTCCCATTGCAAGGATGATTATCAATTCATTCTTGTTTGCAAAAAAGTAATCATAGAGCAATAAATGAAACTGAGCATGAATGGTTTAAGTAATTTGGAATGTGCATGAAACTATAAATCCAAGTCATACTGCTCAGTGTGCACAAAAAATGTCCATAGAATATTAATTTAAATTAGACTAAGAACTCATTATTAATTAATTAAAAGATTTTGCTTTAATTTAAAAACATTTTTTAAGAGAATTATGTTACTTTATAAACCTATTTATTTTTCAGACACATGGCTGACCGAATGGGAACTCCATATCTTCAACAGGTTTTAAATCAACAACTCACTAATCACATTCGGGATACATTACCTGCGTTGAGAGATAAAATGCAACGACAAATGTTGTCTATGGAAAAGGATGTAGAAGAATATAAACATTTCCATCCAGATGATCCTTCTCGAAAAACAAAAGCTATGTTGCAGTGAGTTTACTTAACCGTGTCTTATTATCTGATTAATTGTAGTGAATTAAGCAATTATTATGTTTCTGTAAATGCTTCAATATCTATAAAAATATATAAAAATCTTTAATACATTAATAGAGCATACATTTTCATATTCTACACTATATGTATTTAACTATTAAGATATTTAAATATCAGTATTTTAGATATATTTACACGATTTAGAGCTTGATTTAGAGAATATAATTATTTTACATGCTGAAATAAATCTTAGAATTCCTCTATTAATTTTCAAGTAAGTTAGAATATATTAGTCTATATTGATAAAGGTAGTAATCTTTAAAAATATTAAAGATGATTTATCATATTTTTTCTTTCAATTATAATATTAATTTAAAATCTGATACTTATTTAAACTTTTCATTTTTCTTCCACAATATTAATTCATTAAGTATGTTGTTAAATTTTTAAGAAATTAAACAATAAATGTGAAAAATAAACAGGTTGAAAAATTGTTCATTTTTTCATTTAATTACTAAATTTGCATTTTATTAAAAGCAGATTAAAATATTAAGGTTTCAAATTTTGCTTCAAACATGGATAATCATTTGTTGTTGAATTCAATAGACATTGTAATATTTAATACAATATTATTGGCAAAATAGGTTTAAATATTAAAAGTTTATTCATTGACTCCCTTAAGAATATTTGAGTTCCATGTTCTGTCTTGTATGTGTTCAGAATCTAGTTTAAATTAAATTCTAGTTTTAAAAACATTTTTGTGTTAAAAAAAAAAAAAAAAAGGATCATGAAGGGATAAATAAACCAAACCAAGCCTTTTGAGGGGCATTTCTTATTTTTACAATTTCCTATTTTAAATATAATATTTTCATCTTTTGTTCATTACATTAGAGCCTCATGGGGTGTCAATTGAACACCTAAGTTGATACTACCTAAGCTCCATAATTTGTAAGACTATCATTTACTCCCTTACTGTGTTGTGTGTTCCTTTAGAAATCTATTTTATCAAAGAAAAATGGTTATTTGGTCTACTGTGACCAAAACTAAAATCTTCACGCTAAGTTGATCTTTTATTGTAAATATGTAGAACTTAATTTCCCTCTTCTGTTGTGGTCTGGTGATGAAATTTGATTAATTGACCAATTCAATATCATTTTGTAATTCAATCTTTTTGTCTTTCTTAATTACTTTCATATTAATTTTAAGAGTAATTGTTTCATCTAAAGTCAGCAAATTTGATAATTTTTGTAAATTTTAGAAATTTATTACTAGTTAAAAATTATCTCTGTATTTTAAAAATTGCTGTTTAGCTATCAACAATTTATTCAGGGTCCAATAATTTAATTTTATATAATTTTTCTAGAATGATACAGCAATTGCAGACAGATTTTGAACGAAATATTGAAGGATCTGGAAGTGCATCTATCAATACTAGTGAGCTTTCAGGTGGTGCTCGAATCAATAGATTGTTTCATGAAAGATTTCCTTTTGAAATAGTTAAAGTAAGTTTTGTCTTATTCTTTTATTGATATTAGGGAATAATTTTGCATATAGATGTTTATGTAATTATTGTTTTATTTAGATGGAGTTTGATGAAAAAGAGTTAAGAAGGGAAATAGCATTTGCTATCCGAAACATTCATGGTATTAGGTAAGTTAATCGAAATAAATGTTGGATTATATATTAGAATAAACCATTTAAAAGATTCAGTTAATTCTAGTGTAGAGGTTGACTTTTGCATAAAATATGAAAATATGGGATAAGAAATTTTACAATTTGCTGAATTCCAGCACCAAGATTATTTTCTTAGTTAAATTTTATTTTTTTAATTTGGTGGCCAGAATATATTGAGGTATGAAATCATATTTCATCAATGTTTTTAAAATCTGCTATTGAACATAAACTCAAGTTTTCAATTTTATTAGAATTTTTGTCTTTGACATTAATTAGCTTATATAGAATTAATGTGTTTTCGATATATCTTCCAAATACCCCCTTCTCAAAACATCATTAAAGTTTAACCTTTAAAATGTTACTGAAAACTTATATGTACTTGTGAAAAAGTCAAATGTAGACTAGACTTCTAATATCATATTCAAGTCTATGTATGTCTTGTACTTTTTATTTTAAAATGTTCTTAATTTTAATATAAAGTATATAGATTTAAAAGTAATGTCTTCTAATAAATGATATATTTGGAAATTTTTATGTGGAACAGAAAAATAAAATTAGTTAAACCCTTTAAATCTGTAATTATCAACCTTGTTCTTTTCATTTAGTTTTTCTTAATTTTTTCTTGATTAGGTTTTCTTTAAGTAACATCTTCTCTTACCAACTATTTCAATTATGTATTGGTTTTGGGCTTATTTTTAAGGTATCTATAAACTATCTTTTCTATTAATTTATTGATTATTGAAGTAACTTAACCTTACACCATTTCATTACCAAAAAATTATAAAGATAGCTTTTTTTTTCCCCACCTTGCCCATATTGTTAAACTATGGGAATTTCTACCAGAGCTCTTTGTAAGTTAAATCACTGTTTTGTTTTCATTTTCATTGATATATATTGCGTATATATTTGTTTCCTATTATTATCATCATCATCATCATTTTAATGTACTGCCTGGTGCTAGCTCAGAGATGAATATATCACTTACTCGGGTAGTATTGCTATAAATGATCATGTGTATTTTATATTTTGCATCTAACTGTATTTATGCTGATATGTCTGCTAAATTGTTAGTGCTCTGGTCTTGGGTTCAAATTCTATTTTAGGTTTAGAGATTTGTAGTGGTTTTGGATCAAATTTAAGCTGTAGGTCTTGATTGTTTTTGTATTTATGTCTTGAATGATATAATGAAAATATTGTTGTTTGAAATAATGTATTTTTAAAATAAATATTTTACTTGTAATGTTTTGGGAATATTTTGTTTACAAATATATTTATTCTTTTCTTATGTAGAGTTGGTCTGTTTACTCCTGATATGGCATTTGAAGCTATTGTAAAAAAACAAATTGCAAAACTTAAAGAACCTGCATTAAAATGTGTTGACTTAGTTGTAGCTGAGCTAGGAAATGTTGTGAGAAAATGTACTGATAGAGTAAGTAATTTAAAATTAATTTCTAATGTAATAAACTTACCTTTAATTATTTTCAGAAAGAATGAAAAGTGTTTTTGTAATATTTAAATGTATGTTATCCTAAATGTAAAGAACATTTTCCCCCAAAAAAATTTCACATTTTTAAATTTTTTAGCAGACAAATGTAAAAGTAAATAAATGTCATTGCATTAAATATTTCCTTCACTCTGTGGTCTGACTGCAAGTCTTGAGCTAAAGCAACTAAGCTCAAGCTTTATCCCTCAGTTGCTGTATCAGTATCAGTAGTAATAGGATAACAGTAACTTTAGACTAAATTTTCTTGAAATCCTGAAATCTAGTGACCTCATTCTCATAACTGCCGATGAATTCTAATCTTAGAAGAAAGGCTTTCAAGTGCTTTTTTCTTATTAAAGGGAAAGTACAAAAATTGCCTTTATCTACTTGCCCTGCTAATAGGTTTAATTTTGCTTGGAATGATTTTAAATACTCCCTTCTTTAAGGCTTGGTATGCCCTCATACCAATCCTATTCATCCTCAAGAAATGATTTAAGCTCTCAATAGTGGGGATTGCTCTTTCTCAGATTATGTTCACTACTTAAACAAAGATTTACTCTGAACTTTCAGCCAGTGCAGCTTTATGAAAGTTCTCCTGATGCAAAATGCAATATAATGATGAGATAATGTTTGTGTGCTGCGCTTGTAACTTGTTTCTTACAAGCTTAATCATATTTACATTTTTCCACTGAAAGCTCTGGTCCCATTGTTATGTTTACTATTTTGTTCTAAGGTTGGTTTCCCCCCCCACACACACACACAATTTCCAACTCACTCGATTTTTGCTCAGTAGTCCTAAATTCCATTTATCATTGGTCAAATAATTTATCAATAGTAAAATTTTCTTTAATTGCAGTGATAAAAATGAGTGCAATTTCTTTTTTATCACAGGAATTAAAGTTTTTTTTTTTTCTATCATTCAGTGTTAAAGAAAATCATAAAGAATTTTTGTTTGCAATCTTTAGATATTTCATAAGCTAAATACATTGAACCCATCAGTAATGAATGTACAGAATATCTGAAATGACTTAATCACCACACAAGAATTTTTCTTGATAAAATGCTTTTAAATTTGCTTCTCACATAAGTACACAATGTACTTGCACGTGTACTGCTGAATAAACTTGACACCTGAAAATCTTATTGTGTGTAGCAAGGTGTTAGATTACCATAAAGATTATTTTTAATCATATTATTTCAAAATTTAAATTGCTCTGTTAATGATATTTCATACTTCTTCAGTCATATTAAATACTCTACAGCTTTATTTTGTGTCATATTGGAAGTTTGCAAACAAATTTGATTTTTCATGACATCTTTAGATTTGTACTCTTTACTGTTTCATAATCCATGAATTCATTGCTTTATTTCCTGTATTAATAAAGAAATATTTTTTAGCTTATTTTGACCATTTATCGTCAAATATACTTCATTCATCATTGATTTGAAGCGTTTTTGGAGTGTTAATGGTTTCAATAAAGTTTGAAATTAACGCATTTACAATTACAATGATGAAATTGAAATTAATCAGATCAACTAAAGTAGCATTTTTATATGTATTTGATGTAATTATTTTGATACTCCTTATGTTTTAAAATCATGATAAATATAAATGCATCAGCACATTTTACAGTGTTTATTTTTGTTGTACACAGGAAAAATATCTTAATTCAAGACTGATATTTCTGATTAGTCACCAGAGTTTTTTTGTTGGCTGTATGTGGTACACAGCCCACATCCCCCATTTCTATGTTAGAGCTAAACTTTGTTTTTGTGTGATGTGTAAAAAGCTTATTGTAATTTTATTTTCTAAAAAATTTTTTTTAATCTGATTTATCATATATTATAGTACTTTAAAAATATTTATTTCAAATGTTTTAAACTAATAATTAAGACTTAGTGAATACTAATTTTAAAACACCACTCTTTAATGACTCAAGTTTTACTAGCTAAACTCAATAAATGAGAATGATTACTTTTAAAATTGTAATTTGGCATTAAAGAAGTTAAGTTCTTAATACTACGTTTATTATGTATGGATCTATATTTAAGTTATGCATAATTTTTCATTTTATTGTCAGATTTAATAAATTTAATTTTCAACCAAACCAGTGATATTAAGTGAATAATTAATTTCAACTTGCTGTTTTGAACATATGTTTATAGGAAAATCTCACCATCAAAAGTTTATTTTTCTTCATATTATTTAAATTGTATTTAAGAAATAAAATAATTATATATTAGAGTCTTTAATTTATCTTTTAATATAACTGTTACTTTAGATGAATCGGTATCCTCGTTTAAGAGAAGAAACAGAGAGAATTATTACTTCCTTTATCAGAGAACGAGAACAAAAAACAAAAGAACAGCTTATTTTGTTGGTTGAAGTTGAATTGGCTTATATGAACACAAACCATGAGGATTTTATTGGTTTTACGAAGTAATGTCACGTTTATTGAAATTGCTTTTTAGTTTTTTGCATGTTACTATTATCTTTGTGTTTTGTTTTTACAGTGTCTTTAGTAGCCATGATTTATTTTATTCTATTTAATTTATTCTTTAAAATTTAATATTTAATTTTGGTAGTTTAACTGATTGAAATTGTGAATGCATATCCTGGAGTATGAATTTTTTGTAAAATATAATTAATTTTAACAATCATTAATTTAAATTTTATAGGCTTTCTTAAGCATGTAAAAAAGTTTAGGAAAAGTAACTTCAAGAAAACTCAAATTTTGATTGCTGTAAAAAGCGTAACATAAATATTTTGAATGTTTTGATCTACTAAAATTTCTTATAAAAATAATTAATAAATATTACTACACATTAATATTTGATTTTTAATGAAATTAAATCTAATATTTTTAGGTACAAATATGATTACAAAATCATCTTATTAAGAAATTATTAGGAAAAGAGGGATAAATAATAAGATTTATTTAAAAGAGCATTCTGATTTTGAATTATGTAACTAAACACTGTTTTATGTTATGTAAGAATATAGCTATGACCAAAAACTTAGGAAATTTTTTTTAAATTGTACCTTTAATTTTAAATCAATCTTTCCTATTTATTCTACTCATGTTTTTATTTTTAGTATTTAGAGCAGAAAGTTTATAATTAAAGATTCTTATAATATGAATTTTTTCGCAGTGCTCAACAAACAGCTGAAGTAAATACTGGAAAAAGGAAACTTGGTAATCAAGTAAGCATTTTCCTACTTTATGTGTATTTATATTGATATAAATGTTATAAAAATACTAGAAAAGTTTAAAAATTGGGAAAATAACAGAAAAAATAATTTTAATTTTTTTAAATTTCTGTTTATCTTAAGATCTTTTTTTTATTTCTATTATTCTTTAAACTCTGCTTTAATGAATAAGTATAATATAATTAACATTTGTAAGCTTTTCTTATACTTTTTAAAATTTCTTTTTACATGTTTTTACATTCATACAAGTTTTCAATTCTGATATATATTAAACAGTATTCATAAATATTCTTCAAAAGTTTCCAAAACAGTATGTTTTTAGGAATATATTATTTATCAATTTGTTATAATTTTTTACAACCATAGATCACAAAGTTATTATAAAGGTTTTTAAAATGTCTGACATAATTTTTGATTTTTAATAAAGACATAATTTATTAAATAATGAAGATCTAAACAAATCTTTTCCATTTATTTAAAAAAAAATATATTTTTAATGAAAATTTATATGGAAGCCCTTCCCTGATATAAAATCATTAACTATCTTCTTATTCTGTATGCTTCATATATTAATATGCTTTGTCTTATTCTTGTGTAAGTGCATTGATAAGGGCCATAAAAACCTTTTAAATGTATCTAATCATTAGCATTATAAAAAAATTTTTTTAGTAATTATAAGGAATAAAATGTCATTTGATGGACATTATGTTTAAAATTATTTGTTTACCATTGAATTATGATTTTATCTCAAAATGTTGTAAGCAAAATTCATTATTATGAGAAAATTTATAAAAGCAGAGGTGTAAAATTTTTCAAGAACAAAAGATTAATGTGGAAACCTTATAGCAAATGAATCAATCTATTGCAGTTATTTTTTCACAAATCCGTGTGTTTAAGAAAAAGATTTTTTTTACGAAACTTTGATATTTAATATTTGCACTTTTGAACAAACTTATGATTGATATCATTGAAAATAATTCCACTTCTTAATTTCTTCTATGTGCAAGTAACATATAAACAATATTTTGCATAGTGCCATAAATATTTTTAATGTTAAAATTATTTGAACTGTGATTATCGGAATAAGAAAATTAATTTAATTCAGAAAGTGTAAAGCAAGAAAATTAAAGTCATTTAAGAAATTCATGAAAATTTTATTAAAACACAAGATTAAATTCACTTACAGTTCACCAAGGAATTTGTTTCATTCAATGCTTAAGAAAAATGTACCTTGTAAAATCTGATTTCTTGTATATTTTTTTAATTTGTCTAATGAAAAATACTGGAAAATGTTTTTTATGCTTCATTTTTGTAAAAATAAGTATGTGTTTTATTGTGAAAAAAGGGTTCAGTCAATTTTAAATAGTAGCTGAATTATTTCCTTTTCTTATTATTTTTACATTAAAATTACTGTTAGTTTCTAAATTTTTATTATTATTTTCTTTATTCAGGTGATACGAAAAGGTTGGATGTGTATACATAACTTAGGAATAATGAAAGGAGGCTCCCGAGATTATTGGTTTGTTCTTACTTCAGAAACATTATCCTGGTATAAAGATGAAGAGGTATAATTAAAATTTCATCATTTAAGATATTTCTTGTCTTTTAGTTTTTTTACCCATCTGTCTAACTAGCTTTTCTATAATGCTTGAAAGTTTAAATTGCTCAATTGTTATTAAATTATTGAAACAAAAATATTCAATTTATGGTCCAATTCTTTTTTTGATGATGGTGAAATATAATTATTAATTTTGAAAAATTATTAAAATTATTGAATCATATTTTATTCTATTGAAATAGAATAAAATATGATGTGATATTAACTTTCAAGAGCTAAAGTCAATTAAAAAAACTAAAATATTATGTTGCTCTTACATCAGCAAATTTTATGTTCAAATAATTTAAAACTAAATTTCACGAGAGAAAATTTTAGACATTACTTTTGTTTTGAAATTAGTTGTGAAAGGTGATAATTTGAGCTATTGAATTTTAATATAAAAATGGCAATACTGTATTTAAATATAACTTCCAAAAAACTTCAAGGACTAATTTTTCACATACATTCCTCAAGTTTGCTTAATTTGTTCTGAGAAGCATGTTATTACTTTCGTGGTTTACTGTTAGAATGGTAACCATTTATAATGAAACAGAGATTGACACAGAATATATAAATCCAAAGCATATAAAAGAAAACAAATTTTAGCAACATTTTTATAGATTAATTCATTTTTGTTATGATTCAAATTTACTGAATGCTGTTTATGCAAAGTTTATGGAATCTTTGGATAATAATTCCTTTTTTGTTAATATTTAATGCATTCATTATTGCTTTCTATATGTATTGTGCTAATAACTTGTATGACTGATCACTGCATATAAGATTATAAAATTCATCATAGTTATTAGTCCAATTTTCAGTCTATTCAAATGTTTGTTAATTTTACTTATCTCTTCAAATTTCAGTAAGAGACTTAAATTGGCCATTATATTTATATAACGTATTTTCCTGTATATAGTCCATGACAATTTTTCCTTTGAATAGTCAAAAATATATACTCCTAATAAATGGTGTCACATAAAATAAAAAATACACAGTACGATTAAAAATGTAATAAATTATACAGAAAAAGCTTTACTATGCAGAACATTTGTTTGGATCCACCTCATCACAAAGTGTGATAAACTAAGATGAAAGCATTAGATCAATCGTCTACAACGATAATTCTGATACGATTTTATAAAACTTATCGATTTTCAGTTTTTAATAACTGATAAAACAAAGTTTATCATGTTTGAAAAATAAAAAAAAAATATTTGTTTTTCTTTTAGTAATTAAATGAAAGAAAAAGATGTCATTTGTTATTTACTTTGTAAAACATAAACAGCATTTCTTTTAGAACTTGAGTGTAAGCATTTCTGGTGATGAATGTTAATCATATAATCTGTGGCAGCATACAATGAAATTCCAAAAATTTTAACACATAATACATGGATTATGTATAAGTAAATATGCATAAATGTGTATGGTTTTTATATTATTCTAGTTTGTGTTAGTGTTCTGATAGTAAAAGTTTCAATTCTGTGCTTATTGATTAATTAGTAGTATTATAGTTATTCTTACATTTTTGCCTTAGTAAAATTTCTTCGATAAGATTTTTTAATTCTTTAGTGAGTATGTTTTTACATTTAATTAATTTTGTTTATTTTTCTTAAAACTTTAAAATTTTCTTATTTTAGGAAAAAGATAAAAAGTACATGTTGCAGCTTGATGGCTTACAAGTCAAAGATATTGAATCTGGTTTCATGTCAAAACGTCATACATTTGCCTTATTCAATCCTGAGAACAGGTACCTTTTTAATTATAAATTTCCATACAAAATGAAAAATTCTATGCAACATAAACATTATTTTGTGTGTGTGTATATATATATATATATATATAGAGAGAGAGAGAGAGTGAGAAAGAGTTTAAAAATTTATTGGTGAAATTGAGTTTATCACATTTACATAACTTGATTACTATATTATAATCATAATTAATAAAAATATTTGTTTAACTTTGTCAATTTGTTGAATATTTATAGGCAAGAGAAATACATAAGAATTTTTTTTAATGTTACGTGATTGTGTAACCTTTTAGCAAAACATTTGGATTAAAGTTCCAATTTGATTTATATATGTGTCGATATGTTGCAAAGTGTTGTAATGAATTTAGCAATAAGTAAGCCATCAGAAAGTTATAGTCACACATTTTTTATTGGTTAAATTTTATTTTATAGCTACTAAAGACATAATTAAAAATGTAATTTGCAAATGTTTTTTTCTTATATGAAAATAATTATTTTTTATAAATACCATTTTAAAAAATGTTATAAATATACTTCTCTTCAATTAAAATTCTTTTTCACTATAGATTCAGCAAAAAGAAAAAAAAATTGCCATTGTATTAATTTTTTTAACCTGTGTATCTTCCCATTGCCTGATTATTTTTTTATTTATTGTATCAAATTCTTCATTTTTTAAATTTGATTGTACTAAAAGACTTGCATTTTTTAGTGTAATTCTTAAGTCCTTATTTAGTAATTTTGTCTGTTTGTCTGTTAGTAATTTTATATAGATTCTATTTACTAGTAAAATTTCAATAAATTATGTAAATACTTTTATCCTTTAAGAGTTTAATATTTAATGGAGTATTCACACACTAATATAGTTTTCTTACTATTAAACTATTGTTGCCACTGTTGTGTATTTGCTAATCTGACACTTGAGATTAACATTTCTATTGAAAATATTGGAAATGAAAAAACCTTAATATTTGAACTTATTTATTTTTAATTTTCTTAATCCAACAGTATATATTTAAAAGATTTAAGCAATTTATATCTTCTCAGTTGTTAACTACAAATATTTCAAATTAATAAAACCTCAAATTGACTGGAACAAATTTGAGAGTACATTTTTGTTAATAATAAAATTGTTTCTTTATTTTAAGTAATGCAGAAAAAACACCAAATTGAAGTTTTTTCCAGCATTATACTTCAAATTAAGACTTTATTTATCAATATCAAAAGCTGTAATTTAGAAAGTCATGTGCATTATTTCACTATATACTATTTACTACTCCTCAGCTCTACAATCCATGGTGGTTTTTGACCTTCATTTTTTTTTTTAAATCCTCTTCCACCTCATTCAACTATCTTTTTCTGTAATGTCAAACCTTACTTTTAACCTTCAGTCTTCCTCTATATATTTTCTGTGTTGCTTTTTCATCACTTATTCTCTCTGGATATCTGAGCCATTGTATTTTTTTAGTATTATATTTACTACATCTTTTTCTTTATAGAGCTGACTTAATTCCAAACTACTCCTAATCCTTTGCTTACATTCATTCCTAATTAGTTGATATATTTTCCTTAAAATGTTTCTTTCTGGGTAGTAGTCCATCTCATTCCGATGTTCCGATTTTTCATGTCAGTGCTGTTCTTCTGGATTTTGAGTCACCAAAGTTTGACTGTCCTCCATGCTTGTCTGTGATCATTCCAATTATTCTTATGAATGCAATGAGTGGACGTCAAGATGTTGGAATATTACTCAATAAACAAATGCCAAAGCGTGAGTAGCACTCAATGCTACACAGCCATTACCTTTTTCTTTGGGCCAATTAATTATTTAATTACAATCCCCATTTTATGGGCTCACAAGAGTTGATCCAAGTTATATTCTGTTTTACTATTTTCAGCAACTTTATATATTAGTAGGTAAATTCTCAAAACATGGAGTGAGTCAGGATTTTTTGGACCTATATAAAACTATTTTTGACCCTATTTTATGATTGGTGCCTTATTAACTGTGTTTTAATTGAATTGGGTCAATGTCTCAAGTTTGTGTAAAGCACATGCTTTTTTTACATTCCTATAAGTGTACTAATTTTTTGCATTACTATGAACATTTATAGTAGTCACTGACTTTTTGATAGGTAAATAATTTCACAACAATATAATCTAGATCAACTGACTAACATAAGTTCTTTGTATATAAATATTTAGCTTGCCAAGTATATGCTCACTGGTTATATTGTTGTTCCTAAATCGTGTTTTTGTTGTGCACTACTAATCTGTTCAATCTGTTTGATTGAAGTATATTTGCTTCAGGTGATGCATTGTATATACCGTATTTTCCTGTAGATAATCCGCGGATTATATGTTAAAAAAGTTCCGAATTTCGTTGTGTGTATTATACGCCGCCGCGGATAATCTGATAAAGAAATTCTCCATCAGAAAAGCTTACAAGAAAGTTTTGAAAGAAATACTCTTTATGTTTCATAAAATAAATAACAAGTGGTACCAAGATACACCTGAATTATTTAAACTATAATCGACTTTGTGCAATTGCTTTCAAAAACGAATTCAGTTCCTCTTAAAGATTTTACGGTTGTAAATTCGCTAACGTCATTTTGCAATTTGCCTTGACGTGAGCTGTTTCGTTTTGAAAATATTCAAATTCGTATATCGTCGTATGGAAGCGAAAAATTTTTAAATTACATAGCAGATTTTAAATTAAAAGCTATAGCGAAAGCAAATAAAAACAATGACGTCAAATGTGTTAATGTGAAGCGAAAAACAAAGGACGCACAGTATTAAAAAAAATGTATAAAATACGCAATTTGTAAATAATCCATTTCTTTCATTTAAATATTAACAAGGCAAATATATATTAATTTAAATATGTCTGACATCGTTTTAAAAGTTATTAGAAGCTAAATACCGATAAGTTTTACAAGGCTCTCTTCTCAAAATTATCGCTTTTGATTGATCTCGTGCTTTCATCTCAAGTTTATCGCACTTTGCGATAAACTGAATCTAGACTGATATTTTTCATAATAAATGCTTTTTTCTATACAATTTATTAAATTTTTAATCCTACTGTGCATTTTTTTATTTTATGTGACACCTATATTATCAGCAGTACATATTTTAGATTATTCGCCGGAAAAAAAATGCCGCGGATTATGCGACGCTTTTTTTCCTTTTACTCGAAAAAACGGCCGTGTGGATAATACGCCGCTGCGGATTATATACAGGAAAATACGGTAATTTGTAATATTAATATTTCTATAGCAGTAGAGTGAAATTTCACTGTTGCAACAAATAATCGATATTTATGAGACCTCAGCAAACTTGTTAAATTGTTTATTATTACATATTTTTAAATAAATTATTGAAAAAGAAAGATATATTTATTCTTACTAATATTTGAAAAATTATTTATTTTGATTGTCTGAAAATAATGCTTTATATTTATATTCTACATCTAAATGTTTAACAACATGAGAGTTGATTTTAATATTTATTCAGGTTTATTATTTGTTACAGTACTAAATTAAGGACATCAAATTGACTAAAAGGCAACAATCAACTGACAGGCTAATAATCTCATTGGGGTATTGATAACTGCTTCATTAAATTACATTGTAAATAGGCTTTATATATATAGAATATAGAATGAAAATTTATATATATATATAGGATGAAAATTTCAAATTTGAAGCATTTTTTTAATTGTGAAAAAATATAATATTTTGCAATTTATATTCAGCTTTTTAATATTCAAACATTCAGTATATCTGTGGTCAGTAAAATTATTAAAATAATTGTAGGAATGTCTACAAGGATTATAAACAGTTGGAACTCTCATGTGAAAGTTTAGAAGAAGTGGATAGTTGGAAAGCTTCTTTACTTCGAGCTGGGGTTTATCCAGAAAGAACTTCGTCTGAAACTACAAATGGAGAAGAAGGAGCTTCGGAAGGATCTACCTCCATGGATCCCCAGTTGGAACGACAAGTTGAAACTATTCGCAACCTTGTAGATTCTTACATGAAAATCATTACTAAAACATTCCGTGATCTTGTCCCTAAAATTTTAATGCATTTGACAATTAATGCAGTGAGTATATAATATTTTCCTATTTTAATGTATATATTTTTAATCATTTGTATATAACTAAGCAAAAATTCTCCATTAAATATTTTTGCTTGCATTACATTTTGTTAATATGTTTAGTTTTAATATTTTGTTAGTTTTTCACGCAATAACTGATAGAGTTAAAGAAGACTCCGTTATCTGTTAATTAACTATTAGGGAAGTTTATCTTTATAATAGGAAATGATGAATTGTCCAAGAATAATTGATTAATTCATATATTTCTCAGGTTATTTAATTTTATTATCCAATTAAAAATATAAGCCAAAATAATTCCAAAAAATTAATTAAATTAAAAATAATTCCAAAAATTTTGTTTTTGTTTGAATATATTCCCCAAAATCTTCTTGAATTTAAATTTTTCAGACCATCTAAACTATCTGAAGCAGGAATTGTAATAACAATAATATATATGTGTTGTTAAACTAAAAAGAATGTATTTTAAAGAAATAAATATACATTTAATGTTCCAAAACATTGATCCGGCATACATATTTCATAACAACTGGTAAAGTTTGAACATTCTATTCCTTTTTGGATAACTTTTCATAGGTCATGGACTCTATCGTGAGAGAGAATTCCACTGAATACCCAAACCAACATGCATGCAACAAATAAAAAGAGAGATACCATTAACTACATATATATATTGTTCACCCTATGTCGAATCTGATACTTACCCCAGGATCCTTGTTGAATAATTTCTGTATACTCCATTGTGATGAAATGATTTTGTATTGTTTGGCAGTTTTGCATGTTGTATACAAGCATTGAATTGATGGGTAATGTATTGAAGTGTTTGCTCGTTTTTTTGCTGTTATAAAGTGATGTAGCCTGCAATGATCTTCATCATCCACATACTGTTGTTTTGCTGTAGTTGAGTTACCAGAATTGATATTCTTATGACACAGTAATACATGAAAAGAAAGTGTCTGCATAAGTTCTAGAATAAAGTGACTTATATTTGAGGACTGTTGGTTTGGCCTTGATCAAATGTACTGACGTCTGTTCTGCTGTTCATTTTCCTTTGACTGTTACCAGCTTGTCAAATTGCTAACCTCATGATTTACAAGTCAGTGTATCAAGGCAAGTAGCTTAAAATTTCCATAGCTCCAGTTCTCCTTAATTCAGTTGCTCTTCTTTGTGTGTGTGTGTGTATATATATATATATATATATTGTTACCTTAATATTTTTTACTCAAAGGAAAATTTTTAATGTTTGCCAAAGTGTCTGAATTTATTAGTCTTGATAGTTGGAATGAAATTAATTTCCTTTTCTTTTTTAAATATGTTTGATTAACTTTATAACAATTAATTGTATACATTGCTAATTTTAAATTTGCAAGATTATATATTTTTATTTACTAATCAAACTTATGTTTTTAATTATAAAATTCATATTTGTATATATGTGTGTTGCACATGTCCTTCAAATACATTGGTGTATATTTCATTGAAAAAGGAAAAAGTAATATTTCCTTTATTCATATATTTTAACGTAGTTTGAATCCCAAAATATTTATTCAAAATAAGCACATATTTTTAATTTATTCAAATGTGAATTTTTTTTGCACATGAATTTTCAGTATTATAACTTTCTATTATGATTGTTTAACTATTTTAATTTATGTATGATTGTATTGTTTAAATCATTTTTCATCAAAACTCATTTTTTTTAATGCAGGCCAAGGATTTCATTTACTCTGAGCTGTTAGCTAGTCTTTATTCTGCTGGTGACCAGGTTAGATATCATTTAATAAATTTATTTAATTTTTAATATTGCAGTATATTTGTTTATTAAGAAAAATTTCTTTTATTCCTTAGAAATATTTTTATTAAGATATGGATTTTTTGAAAATTAGAACTTCAAATATTAATAATAGTTGTAATTAAATTGTGTCAACAAGATACAACTAAATATGCCTAAAAGCAGTGCATGAAATGATGTTCATGAGATATGATTTTAATAATGCAAATTGTTAATGTGCATAATTTAAAGCTATAATTATCTTTAAGGCTGTAATATGCCCTTGAATTTTATAATTTATCTATGGAATAATGAACTAAAGTTGCTGAGATTCCAAGATAATTCTTGATATCTCAATTTAAGTTTATATTAATTGACAAGATAATTCATGGTAATTAAATTGAGACTATTGTAATGTGAATATATAAATGTAAGATATTCTAAACTACTATTAAGTAAAAAAATATTATAATTCCAGTATTTTCACATAGATGTCCATAGGACTTGTGATTATTTTAGAAAATCTGTATTGTCAGTTGTTATGACTTCTATAATTATATATATATATATATATATATATATATATATATATATATATATATATTTTACTCTACCAAATATAAACCCTGTTGAAATTCAGTTTATCTTACAGATGTAAAGTGTGACTAAATTATGGTTACTCAGTTACTTAGAATTAATTTTAGTAGTATAAAATGTTGTGGGAAGTGACAAATATTAACAATTAAAAAAACTAAAAATAGTGTAGTTCATTTCAAATTGAAAAAATTCAAATAATAAATTGAATAAAAGTATATTTAACTTATAGCTTTTTTTCTGTTATTAAAAAAAAAAAAAAGTGCCTCTGGAAAGAGATTGTTTCCAAAATACCAAACTTTTATATGACTTGCTTATATTTGGTTGGGTGAAACTCCCAGTTTATTGTAATCCATAAAATTGAAATCAAATGCATATAGCTAAAAGAGGTTTCACTTTTCCGTCTTTAAAAAATTAAGTCTAAAATTTCTTTGAATAAATAATGTAAAAGCAATATAATTAAAAAGCCTTTTAAGGCCAGTTTTATCTGAAACTTAACTGATCTATCATGCTACATTTAATATCCTAGTTACACAATTTAAGTACTATTATGATTAGATTATTGTGATGGGAAACTTAGAAATTTGACTACCTTTGAGTTAATGAGATTCCATAAACAATTGGTATTACTGAAATAGATAACAGATAATTTTATATTTCATCCCTGAATTTTATTTTTAAAATAAAAACAACTTTGAAGTATTGATTTTTTAGAATCTATTCAAATTAAACATGTTTTTAACATTGTTAAAATAAATGAAGTTAAGATTGGATTTTTGAAAAAAATGTGAATGGATATCTCCATAATGTGTATTCTAGAGAAAAATTGAAAGAGTCTGAATTTCATTTCTTGTGGTAAAAAAAAAATAATTTAGAACAACAATATAATAAATCGTTATTGAAACATTGTAAGTATGGTGTTTATTGAAAAAAATAACCAAATTCAAGGTACTTGAAAATGTTCCCAGGGCCATGCTAATTAATTGATAAATATTTTGTGTGTGATCAAACTATACTAATCACAAAAAAATATAGCTGATTTTTTTAATGAAAATACTTAAAATTTAATTCCAAAATTTATGAGCTTATGATAAAATAGCTTTGTCTAAGGTGTAACATATAACTACTAATGTTGTAACAAAAGTCATGAGAAAATCTCTTATGGGCAAATTAAATAATACTTTTTTATTTACATATTGATGAAACTAAAAACAAAACTGGACATAAATAATATAGTTAAAACTTTTGAGGATGAACAGAATTAATTGATTACTGTACATTTCTGTTCTAAAGGATATAATTTATCGAATGCCAAAAATACATATGTGCCAAAATAAATAAAAAGAATTTAATGTTTAATTTTTTGTTAAATTAAAAAAAATAATTAAATCTTTAAATGAAAATGAAATTACGTTAGTATTTGTAAATTAATAAGTTATTTATTTGATATTTACCTCACAGTGTGTGTATCAATAAGTGGTGTAGAAAATATTTTCTGTGAAGAAATTAATATTTTTTATATTAGATGGAGGTTTTGAAATGGATGGAATTATTGTTCATAAATTGCATGCTTCTGTGAAAGTTGTTTGAATTTTTACAGAAATAAAAATTTTATAAGGGATATTTATTATGATATCCTTTAAAACAGAGTATGTTTAAAGAAATAAATTGCATTTCATTCAAGCAAACTTTATTTATTTAGGCCTGTTAAAAAAAGATTTACAAGTGTGTGAAAGATTTCATAAGTGATGGAGTGATAGTTTACAATCATATGAAAAAATATCTCAGAATGAAACACAATTAAGTAATGTATTTGAGAAAAACTTTATGTCTGAACTGGAAGACTTTAATCACAATCAAGGATAAATAGCATTTTAATATTTTATTTAACTAAAAAAAATCCTTGAAATTTGTATCTAAGTATTTTATCACATTTTGTTAAATTAAATAAATATCTGCTGAGTGAAAATTGAAAATTCTGTTTTCAGGTAATATTTACTCAGTTATGATTTTGTTTATTTTTTTAAGCCATTAAATGCATGAAAAGTTTAAATAGACACTTTGCTTATCACATTAAAGATATTGTAAAGCAGTGTAAGGATAAATTTATATATATTAATACATCTACTTATAAAATTCTGTAATTGTGTAAGAGAAACTGCTTGCACATAAATCTCTGCAAAATTTATCAGGAAATAATTCATTTTATGAAAAACTCACTTCTTGAAAATAAATGCTTTGGTACTTTGCAGCCAGTTTTGCATCAAGCTAAATTTGCATCATCAGAATTGTGTCTAGATATAATAACAACAAAAGAAATCAATAAGAAGAAAAGATTCTTACACCCATGTTTAATTGAAATATAATTATTAATGGTAAAATTGACTATGGTGACACTAATACAGTACAGAAAAATATAATAAATTTTTTAATTTAAAATTTCCTTAGTCTTTATAATTTTTTCAAGTAGCACTCCTGTGCTAATATCATTTCTTCAGAAATAACTTAGACCAAGCTTAGAAATTTGATATAATCTTTGTACCATATCCTAGTTACTTTTATTCTTTTAACTAGGTGAGTGTCTTTTTAAAATGTTCATTTCTCATTAATGAAATTCAAAATTTAAGCAAATATTTATAGCTTAGTAAATGTGTCCTTATGTTCTGATATTATGCTTGTCTTTTTGTTCTCTTGAAAGTTGCATTCTATTTAGTTATATTGTTCGAAACTGAATTTTATCAATGTTTAATGATTGCAAGGATCTAGAAGCTTTTGTTGATCAATGCTTGTTTAGTTGATAGTTTACTTATTCTGTATTAACAGATATCTCATCTGATTAAGAAATCCTATATTTGCGTAGAATTCTCGCCTTCAGTTCAACAACTTATGTGTTTCAATCCCACTTCAAGTTGTAGGTCTCTTTAATTAACAATCATTTACAAAAATAGACCACTGAGTGACTAATAAGCCAAACCTCTCCCAGTTTTAATTTG
>JAPDSC010096276.1:0-10383 GCA_026290005.1 Latrodectus geometricus
TCTATCTTGCAGCTTCAAGATTAATATACGAAGGACTTTGGTCAAGTGAATAAGTTTATTTAAGTCTTTCCATTTTTTTTCTGCATCTGTATTCATATTTATTTTCATTCACGTATTCTTAACAGTTACTCAATATCTTTAAATGTGCTATATGTTTTCAAATATTTAAAGAAATAAAAGTACTTATCTAATTGATAGAAAAGACATTTTCAAATTATTTTTAATAAATTAACATGCAAAAAATTAATAATATTAAATGTTTAGCAAATTTATTTTTCTTAATGCTAATTTCTAAAAGGTTTAAGTAAGAGAAATTATTTTAACATTCATTTTTATGAAAATATTTTATAATATTCGAATGATTTTGAAATATTTTAAAATAACCGATTGAGTACAATAAGTGCTGTGAATTTTAGTATAATCACTGTATGAGGAAAAATGGTGAAGATATGGAAACAGAGTAATTAATATTTTATGTCTCATTAATTAAAATAAATACTACTTTTTTAATAAATTGAATTGGATTATCTCGTTGAATCATTGAAATATTTTTATGGTATTAATCACAAGGAGAAAAATGATAATGTTGATCCTTTTCTTGCAAATATCTATTATTCAAAATTCCTACTCATTTGCAACCATGCCAGATTTCAAATAATGTACTGAATAATAAAGTATTGATTGAAAAATTTTATAGTATTCGTAAAACTACTCGTTTCTGTAAACTACAAGCACCGTTTTCAAAAATATTAATTCCCTTAATAAAATCTCAGTATATATTTTTTATTTAAACTATTTCGTATTTGGATATTTTATTATTTACTGCATTGTTTCATCATTAATCTTTTCTTAAGTAATATCATCAATATATATGCATATTTATCAATATATCATTGCGCTGTATAATTTTTCCATCATTTTGAACTTACTGTACATGATATTTCATAAAAACATTTCCTTACTTTCCTTTTTTGTTCACTATTATGATATTCTTTTTGCGACATCTATACTCTTTTATTTTGAATCACTTACTATTTGATTTGTATTGACAAAATACTTCAGATTCTATTTTGAATTACTTTATATAAGTGACAAATGAAACCTCTACGTTGTTACTTAGCAAATATTCTTAACATTTTATTATTGTATTTAAGATTATTTTTCTTTGAAGAATGTGTAATAAACGGAATTTATATATGAGTACTTGATGAAATATCTACAATCCATGCACCATGGTATCACCTACATGTCTGTTTAATATATAGATGTGTCTGATTGGGATTATGCCATATTAATAAATATGTTGTGATTCAATCTGAAAAAAACCTGTGATAAGCATAGTATAAGAAACAAAAAGTAGCATTATGTATTCTTAAATATAATTTTTAAAAGTGGATGCATCATTATTAGTTATAAATTTTTGTTAACATATTATAACAACCTATGGTTTATATTGGTATAATGTATTAAACCTATTTATAAAATTTTACGCTAAAGAACTTAATTATGTTTTATTTTTAATGAAGACATAATTACATGTGCGTATGATGGAAAATATGCATACTAATAAAAAATTGTGTTTTCCCACAGATATTTTTTTAAGAAAATCTTCTTTACCATTCTTTTTTCTATAAAGACGTTTATTTTCTGAAGAACTAATTATATTTTTATTAGACTTTGTACTTATAATTATGAAATTATCCAGAAATAATTAAGTTCTTAATTAAGGATTATTATTCTGTACTTTCAAATTTAGACAACTAATAAATCATTAAATATGTTCAAAGCATTTTGCAATAATTCCCAGTGTAAATAATATTAAAATGTTTTTTATTTTAACTAAATATTAATGATGGAATACAACAGTAAAACCCAAAATAAATAGGATTTGGATGATAGTAATGGGTGTATGGAGAAATGTAGTTTGAAAACATATTTTGCAAAGTTAAGATCATTATAATCCTATAAAGCTATTTATAGTTTAATTTTGTTTCCATTTCAATTATTCCACAATATCAGTATGTGTACGAGAAAATTGATTCACCTTATAAATGAAAAATAGTAATTTCATAATTTAGTTATAAAATAATAAGCATCTGAGGTTGTCATTAAGATTTCTAAGGCAATAGAACATCTATCTGGTACTTTGTAATAGCACTGGGTTACTCAGAAATTCTAAAATAAGATAACATAGTTCTAACATAATTATGAAAGTAAATAAATACGGGAGACAGCTGCAAATAGTGACTACTTTTATAAAGTGGCACTAACAGCATTCAAATAATTAATTATTTTGTTTTATTTTGCTTTAAAATTTTTTTGAAATTAATACTATTTAATAAATATGTTTATTTCACTATAAGATTATTTTCATCATGATAAATATTTTATTGGAAATATTTAAAAAAATTCAGAAAAATATATTGCAAATGTACAATTGCAATTCTTTTACTTTCATTTCCACAAAAATTTAACTTTACTAGGATTATAAATCATAAAATATTTCAATATTTCGAAGAAATCCAATAGTGGAGCTAGTGAAATTTAATAATATACCTTATATTGCACCTAAATGCTTATGGTGATTCAAAAAGCCCAAGGACACTTACATTTCGATTTCAAAGAAATATGACATAAAATTGGACAAAATTTAAAGTTATGAATTTTTTGATAAAACAATACCTTTTGTGATAAAATTTGGAAGAAAATTCTTTGTACTCGCCTGTTTCATTCTATATGACAATCTTTTAAATAAAATTTCTAAGTAAATGTCTTTTTTATGAGAAAAGAGTGTGCTGTCAATCATCACATTTATATATAAAATTTGGTAAAAAAGAGAGAGATTTTGTTTTTACTCACGTTCGGAAATTTAAGTACAAATTTACAATTGAGCTTTCTTAGTGATATTAAGAATTACTCAGACATTGTGAAATAATATTGAAATATATTAGTGGGCCACAAAGTTCATTGATTTGAAATTTTTTCCTATTATTACAAAGTTCTTTAGTTATACGTTTCTAAACCAAGTGATATACATGCTTCAATATATAAAGGATAAGAATTTATGTTTCAACAAATGATTGTGGAGCTGGATAAATGAAATAAAATGAGATTGGAAGATTACAGTATTCAAGCTAGTCAATACAACTAAACTGAAATAATAATTTATTTGTAATATAAGCTAATTTGTAAAAAATTAAATATTTTGATTTATTTTTGACTTTATTTTTAACAACAATTATTCATATAAATAGATAATCAGTTAAAATTATTAATTATAAAACCATTTTCGAGAAACCCCAAATGGAACTTTGTCTCAACATATAAAGAAGAAAATATATTTGTGAATCTCTAAAAATTGCAACTGCAAATAAAATAATTATCCCTAAAAATTGTGATTTAACTCTAATTCCATAATTTCGTATCCAGCGGGTAGATAAAAGAGCATATTCCAATAATATTTCAACTTAATTATTAGTATATTTATAATATAATATAGATAAAGCAGGCTACTAATTATGTTTTGTGAATTAATTTTATGTGTGTGTGTATAGATAAATCGCATTTTATCTAATTGTTCTGGCAGTACACTCAGTTTCATAAAAATGCATTTGAAAAAATAGAGCCAAATTTAAATAATATTATCTAAATTTTAATTTTATGCTTGTACCTACTTACAAAATTAAGAATTTTTCCTAACATTTTCAATTTTAAAATACTTTAAACTTTTAGAAAATAAAGTATTTTAAATGTTTATCAAGTATTATAAGCTTTATAAATACATTTCCGGAATGAAAAAAATTTATTTTAATTTCAAACAGAGTACAGCTTGCAGAGTTTTGTTAGTGTTTTTTTTAAAAAAAGAGGACTCAAGAATGTTAGTCATAACATTTTATGTAAATACATCTTTTTCACATAAAGAGAATATAACCATATTTTACAAGCAATTTAATTTTCGTTATGTTACAAAATTCACTTCAATTGTAGAAAATTCGTTGTAGAGTATATAACTTTCTTCTTAATTTTGATAAAATGCATTAGGTGTGCCTAAAAAAACTTATAACATTTCATAAATTAAAGAGTTATAAAAAGATATATATAGGTGTATTATACAGTATTTTAATTTATTAAATATTCTTAGTACTTTTGTTTTTATATTAAGAAAGAGCTCTCTTTAAATAATGAATTGGCATAAAAGAATTATCGTTAATGAGAAGTAACCTCATGTTGCATCATGAGAGTAAATTTTGATACATTTTATCTGAAATTATTATAGTCAAATTGTGTTTATATAATATCTAGAAAGCCAGTTTATTAAATTTCATCTAAGTTGTATGGATAAGATTTGTTAAAATAAAATCAATTTTTTAAGAAATTTCAGGGTATTAAGGACTTTATAAGCATATCTCAATTTATTGATTATTGATCTTTATTTATTGAATTATGTCAATAATTTTGTCTTCCAAATGAGAATTTCAACCTTAATTTCTATTTTTTAGTAAAATTGCTTAGTATAACAAATACAAGCTCAAGATCGTGTGATTTCTATGCCTTTATAAATTAAAACCTATAAATTAATGATATAATTTCATTTATTCAAAAATACATAGCAAAAGAATATATAAAAATATAGCATAATTTTTTAATAAAGTCAAATTTTTATTTTCAGCTAAAATTTTTAAGCAATAAAAAAGCTTTTAGATATTTAGACAGATCGAAAAATATGGTCCTAGTGACATGTATTAAACATGAGACTATGCAACATGCTCTTAAAAATGCAATGAAAATAATATCCTTTAAAAAAAAAACCGAACTCTTCTAAGTGGAAAAATAAGTTAAGTCTCATTATTACCACTTCAAAGATTGCGCAGCAAATTGTTTGGAAAACAGAATTGAAATTGTTCTAAAAATAGAACTAGTTTGTATTATTCATGGTTGAAATAACTTGTGAGCATATAAAAAATGTAACCAAAGAATGTTATTCAAGTGATGCGGAAATTTAAATATACTTGTGGAAGTTTGGGTTTCTCGCAAGAAACTAAGAAACATGTTAAAGTGGAATTGCTTGAAAAAAATTCTATACCCAGAAAACTGTTACTAAACTTGTGTTGTGCATTTATTTAGAACTACAATTCGCATTCATTTTTAGTAAATTCTTCAGTGAAAATAATTTATTTCTTCCCTATAAAAACGAAAATTCTTTTTATTCAGTTCAAGTTTGCGAATAGGATATCTGAATTTTATTTTGAGAATTTATTTCTGGGACAACAAGATTTTTTGTAACCAAGCAAATATTTTTCAAAAGTTTCATCCGGTAATTTATATGTTTGAACATTTTATTAAATATTTAGATACATGTAGGAAGCTCGAATTCATTTTAAATTTCTTATTTAATAAATGAAAATTTTATAGAAAACAACAAAAACTTCAATTTTATATTTCGGTCCAGTTTGAAACTTATGTGTAACTCAATTTGAAAATCTAAACTCTCTTTGAAAATGCATTCAAAAATAGAAAATAGAGAGTTTTTCAGAGTTCTTATCAGTGTTAAAAATGTGACATCTTTATTAGAAAACATTTATTAATTATTACTTAATTTAATATAAACATAAATGTATTTAATATGAACATAAAAATAAAATTGAAAAACGTGGAACAGATGCCAATTCTCAAAATAAGGGACCAATGGACAATTCCTGAAATAAGAGCACATATACTTTAAAACTTATTGTCATTATATCCTTAAATGTAAAAATAGTTGATCAAATATCTTTTTCATTTAAGTGTATAAAATTTCATAGCTGTGTAAAATTTAAAATATAAGGGGTTTTATGTTTTAAAAAATTATAATTTACTTAAATAAAAAACATTTATATGAATACTAATATAAAATTAATTACGCATTCATGTTAAGGTAAACAATTTTATTTTGAGGACTTGAATATTTTTCATTTCAAATTAAAATTTCAGTTTTATTAGAAGTATGAAGTGAATTTCAATTGGGACTTTTTTCTTCAAATATATCTTTTTTTGGTTTTCTATATCAGGTATAATTATTATAAAAAAGTTTTTTCTTTTTTTGACATTGAATGTCCTAGTAAATACTTAATAAATTTCACTAAAACCGTATGCTGTTTGATTTAAGAAAAAAACACGCAATATTTCATAAATACTGTGAAACTTCAGAAAAATTACTCCCTTTCACACATATTATTAAAGTTAAATTAAAAAAAATTACAACCCTCATCTTATTTAAGAAATTACATTCTTCACTGAAAAAATAAGCAATTAAATGGTTAGCAGATTAGCACAAGTTATTTAGTTAAGCGCTCACACTAAATACAAATCAAGTGCTATTTATTGATAAGATTTAGTTTAAATTAATGTAATGATACCAAACATATTTTGTTTTGGAACAAGGAAAAACATTATTTCAAAATTATTCCACATTAATTCCCCAGAAATTACAATGTAGATGAAATAGCTGATAATATAAGTTCGAGTCAGAACAAGTGTACGGACTTTCAACTCTTTTAAAATTATAATATGTCAGTTCAAATTATATATTATTAGAGTCATAAAGTGTGTCTTAAGACTTCACATCTGTACCATATATAAGTAGAGTTTTAATTGTCACATTACTCAAAAATACTTTTCAAAACATAGATATTATGAGTGCAGAATTTAGATTATATAGTTACGAGTAGTTACTCCATAATAGTCGTTGCTACCTGTACTGATGGTAGTTGGTGTATAATCTCACGCAATTGCTGTAGAAGTGCAGAAAGATCCTCTGCCTCTTTGGAAAGCACTGGCTAAAAGAAATCTGTTGATAGGCATTATATATTGCCATAGATCATGCCTCACAGGTTGATAACATTGAAAGCCCAACGAAAGTCCCATAACACAATTGACAGGCTGTAGGTCCACCTGCAATTGTTTTGTAATTTTAAAACTTGTTTTAATGAATGATGGAATCATTTAATGAAACTATAAGAAGCTGGACGTTATAGAGTAGTTAAAAGGGAACTAATAGCAAGAAAGTTTTTAAGGTTTGCAAGAAGATGAGACTAAAATTGTGCACTCCATTGTTTGGTAATAGTCTGCAGTACTCCGAAGTGTGCAAACCTCTGAGGAAATAAGCCTATGCAGCGATTTTAGGCATTAGTTTGGATTCTGGCCAACGTGTTAAATAGTTGATACATTTGAGAAGGTAAGTGTCGTTAGCAGATATTGGTAAAGGTCGGACAATATCGAGATAAACTTCTTCCATGAATTTTGAAATTTACAGAAATTGTGAATGTGGATTCTTAATATGATTTGTATTATATCTTTTGATTTCTGATAGTGAACATGAGCTTTAATCCATTTAATGTCGATCGGCATTGACTGTCATATGTATCAACCCGAGATCAATTTTATGGGGGCATGGGTGCCACCATATGCTTGATCATTCAGTTACTGGAAAAGTATAAGGCATCGTCTTATGGGACATTTGAATAAAGCTTGTCCTGGGTGACATCTCCCATTACATTCAAATTAAGAGTGATGGACATCGATTTTCATGAAGGAGGTTTTGTAATTTGTTACCATCCTTTAATTTCTGGAATAATTTCCAAATTAAATTAGAGGCTTTTGATTTCGTTGATATAGGATAATACGTCAGTGATAACATTTTCCTATTAATTAACTTGTATACTATTACGGATTACGCGATATAGCTTGTTTGTCATGGTGAAGCAGAATCTGACAATTTTTTTTTATCAGAAAATGGTAAATTGCGAAAATGCGTCCTTCCAAGTTGTGGCTAAATTGTTTCCCATTGCTTATTTTTTGAGTAGTTTCATATTGTAAGTGCTGCAACCGATTTTACTGCCAGAGTTTTTATCGTAGTGCTTTGTGCAGAATTTAAAGTAGCTTCTGTGGTGGAGTCACAGATACGCCAATGGTTAGACAGATGCATTGATCCAGCTCCTGAAAACTTAATAAAATTGCGTTAACTAAGTTTCTTTTACTTTTTTGAATGTAAATGTAGCATTATTCATTTAGGGAATTTGTCCCCGGTCATTTTAGTCTTTAAGTTTTCGTTCATAAAAACTTGCTTATATTTTCCGTAAGATAAAGGAAACAATGATAAAAATTTAACACGGAATTGCTTTAGTTGCATAAATGTCAGAGGCTTAAGAAACTTGATGATAGGAACTTCCTCGGGGCAGGTTTAACATATATTTGAAAAAAATCTTGAAAAGTTATTTATTTTGTGAATAAATTAACAGGAATTTCATAAATTCTTTTATGCTTAGAATCATACTCTTTAAACATGAATTGTAGCTCCCACGTTAAACAGTAATTACTTTACTGTCTAGTTGACCTCAATATATAATCCTTTGCTTAGAAATAAGACATTTATATTGCTTTTTAAACTAACATACTTTATTCATGGCATTGAAAAAAATAGTTAATGTAAATAGAAAACAGGAATAAAAGATGAACTCATCAAATGATGAAGTGAAAAAGCAATTAGCTTTTCAAAATTACCTTTACAGTTAAGCTCATTATCGTTAAAAATATATCGGTATCTATATCATTTTATTAAACGCTAAATGCATAGAAATCAAGTAATATAATTTGGAAATGTGAAAAGTTACTATAATAATTTAAGTGTTTTTCTTTTAACATGAAATGTATATATATTCCGAAAAAGTTAATTATACTACAAAAATATTTATAAAAGATTCTAACTGCATAATTACTTTTAAATATTTAAGAATTTAAATAATATTATTAGCAGGCACATGAATAATTTCTTAATTTATGATTTAGATAACATTTGTAATAAAAATATTCCGTCTGTCGAGTGAAGGAGAGATAAATTATGTTTGATAATTAAATTTACCAATTAAATTTATGAAAGTAAGTTTAATGATGATACATTCATAGCTTTATAATTTTTTTAAGACATTTGGCTCAATATGAAGACATGAACTAATTTAGCTGAAGTGGTATAGGATAATTTATTCTAGTAGTTTCAAGTTAGTTCTTCATACTAATTAATAGTTGCAATAATTCTGATTTAATTTGTTTAAAACCTAAATTTAAAAATACAATTCATTTTTGGAGATAGTAAAATTTTATTAAGTAAACTCAATTTATTTGAAATTCAAAAAGTGTGGAAAACAATTCATAAATAACTTGCAATGAAAACAAATATAAAAATGATATTTACAAATAAAGATAAGTAAAAGAAATTAATGCAATTTGACATTGGAACCGGAGATCATATAAAGTGGTAATTGTTCCTTGTTATAGAAAATTGTGTGTGGGGGGGGGGAACCTTTTTAAATATAAAAAAATTTAATATGAGTAATTAGCATTTACTGAAAAGCTTAATTACTTAAAAATAATATTACAAATATTGAATAATGTATAATTTTTCATTCAAACAAAAAGTATTTTAGAAATTTAAATTTTGAAAAATATTTTCAATCAACTGTGAGATCGAAAACGAAATTGTAAAATTATTTTCTATCTGAAGAATATTAATAAATCTAAAACATTAAGCATATTATAATTTATTTATAGTATGTTAATCTTATTTTTTTATGAGCAATTTTTTTTACAATTTTTTTTACTGGTTGAAAGAAAATTTACATTATTTTTCCTTTCAACCAGTATGAATGAAAAATGCTCGAAATACAGGAGAATATGTTGGAGTTTTAGCCAAATAGAGAACACCGAAAATATATTTAGTTTATAATCCTGATTCAAATAAAAAACAAATACCTAAGTATTCTGTAACCTGTCATATGAACATATATATCTGAACAAAATAGAAATTTTGTAACCTTCTGATCGCTTAAAAGTGTTATATATTCATCCTACAATAATATATTTTAATGATTATTATTACGGAATATATTTTCCCTATTTATATTTATAAATTTATAAGAAAAATGTATCAAAATAAAATTGTGTTCAGCTTTTACTTTTTACAAATATTTAAAACTTATAAATAATTTTAAAATAGAAAAAATATAGTTTTAAGAATAAAAATTTTAATTTTCAAATAGTATCTTGATCAAATGTTATAAATAATTTTACTTATAAGAAGTTTGACGCACTTGTGTGTGTAATGTTACAATTAAGGATACCACACTGATAAATAAATACAAATATAAAGATGTTCTTCTTTAATTTCCTCACATTTGAATCTTTTTTGGTAATTCTTAAAATTCTAGTATCAGTAGATATACACTTAAAATTGGTTTCTATTGAAAACTCTATTAGAGAAGATTTATTAAATTGTAATTAATTTTAAGCCAAAGCTTTTAAGATTGCAAACAAAACTCTGTGTGTGTATATATATTAACATACTTTCTTTAT
>JAPDSC010096280.1:0-10535 GCA_026290005.1 Latrodectus geometricus
GTCTGTTAGTTATTTAGCATGTTATCATCGCATGAAGAAAAAACTTAACAAATAAGTATTTTAATTAACTTATATCTTTAAAAATTTGAATAAACACTTAACTGCTTCATTTTAATTCATTTATAAATTATATGCACTTATGCCCATTTGCTTATATAATTAAACTTTTAGTAGGTTACAAAAATATTTCGGCGAACTTTACGATAACTAAGATAATATTTTCTTAGGAACATATTTTTAAAACTTGAGTTGATCTCATTTAATTGTGAAATGCTTTTTTCTTCCTATAAAAACTGCTAACATTTGTAAGAATACATTATATTTTCTCTTTAATAAATTTATCACATTTACTTCAAAATTAATTGTTAGTTTCTATTACTAGTTATTATTATATTAGTATATCAGTAATACATATTATTAAATATTATATTATTCTTATCAATTATTAACTTTAAAAATAGATTATCAAAATTGTATCAAATTTTTCAACAAAGAAACTGTTAATAAACTGAATATTTAACTATAGTTTTGAAATTAAAATGTTCTGGATGTATAATTAAATAGCATTACGTTTTGCTGCGATCATAAGATTCATTCAGTACATTATGTTGCTTGAATACATAGAAACATGAAATGTAAATGCAGAGAACTACTTCAAATAATAATTATAATTCCAAATTCATAATAGTTTTTCTAATAACAACTGAATAATAATTTCATTCTTTAAATGATTAAATAATAAACAATATTATATTGAGTTTATTTCGTTAATTTTTCAAATCTTTCGAAAAATATTTCATTGAAAAGTATAGATAACGATTCTGTAGCTCGTAAAAATCATAACAAATTTATGAGCCGTTTATATTGAACTCTATTTTTCAATTTTTTCGCGGTTACCATGGTTAAATGTACAACTTCGTGTTATTTACCAAAAAATTTAAAGTAACACCCTTAGATACACTTAAATAGTATGACTCATTAGTATCCTCTATACGTATATATTTTTAAATTCATTGAAAATTAAATCGTTCAATATCTCGATTTGAAGGTAAATTGAGTTAGGCCACTTTCAGAATCAACTGCTTATATATTTACTGAATTGCCCAAATTTGTAGCTCATAATCCCTTACCTGTTGCTTTTTCATGTGCAGTGAAAATGCCGATAATATTTTTAGCTTAAACTTATGAATTTCAAATCCTTTAAATGATTAAAGTTTTGAAGTCATTGAACAAGCCTCAGTTTGAAATGTTATATTTCATAACGATAATACGTTATAAATAATATAATCCAATAATATAAAATTCTTTTAACTTATTTTTATTCTTCAATTTTATTATTTATTATATTATTGTTTCAATGCTTGTGTGAAATTATGTTATCAGAAAAGAAAATACTTAAATTGATAAAAACAACATCTGTAAGAGGATTTGTTGCATGGATGCTTATTTCTATAAAAGCTCCTTTTAAACAGATAATAATTAATTAAGGTAATTAAATTTTATCATATCAAAAATCTAAAGTTTTTGTTTAACTCCTATTTAATTTCAAAAAGGAAAATTGTATGCATAAAGTTCATGAAACAAATTCAAAACAGTTTTGCTAGGAACAACTTTGATATATTAAAACATTCTTAGAGCGGAATAATGCTATACTGATGTAATTAGGGAGCAAAGAAGTTTATCAGGCAGTATTGCCTGATAAACTTCAATTTATATTGTGAATGAAATTTTCACAATCTCAACTTAAAAGCTAATTTTTGTAAAATTTATAGAATAGAATATTATTTACAGAATGGAATATTATCTCCAAAATCAGGGGAATATTTTAACATTTTCTAGGAAAGTTCAATTATCGTTTGTGATAAGCAAAGACAATACTTATTCTTTGTTGATGAGACTTTGTTTGGAATTTGTATTTTAAGATTAAAAGTAACAATGCTATGCATTTAGGTATTAGCGTAGCACACAATTATGCATTTTCGTCGTAATGATTCAACGTTAAAAATAAAATCATCTTACAGCAGTGATAGTTATTCATGAGCTTCTAAAACCATGCTTGATTTTTCTTTCGCAAAAGGAAACTTGATAAATTTGAATTTCGTTTCCTTCGTAAATTTCATTTTAACCATAATAACAACTCATTACATTAAAATATTCTAAATTTTGCATTTTAGTACTTTATTTAAAAACTGAAACAATTACTAAGTGAAATATCCAATTTTGGAAAAAAATATTTGCAAATTAGTGTAAAATTTATACATTTGAAATTCTGCTTTTTATAGATATTTGGATTAACAATATATTCTTATTTGTTGTTATACATTGCATTGGTATTGTCATTTTTAATGCGTTATAAATATAAGGCATTTAACTGCTAGAAAAAACTGGTACAAATGTGAATATAACTGATAGAAATACCGTACCAATCAACGATGCTATGTGGTAAACTGAACATGAATAATGCAACAAATGCCAGACAATATAGTTAGATCGTTTAATTGTGTTAGAATAGTAAGCTACTAAATTTTATGCTGTATTGATCGTGTAGTTACGGTCAGCGAATGAGTATGAAATCTCAATTTTTTTTTAGTATGAATTTCAATTTTTACTAAAAATTGAAATTCATACTTTAAAATAATGCTTTTCAATTTTTTTTTGTGTCTAGCCGATTTGCGATTATATTGTTTACATTTAATACTTCGTAAAACACCAAATCTTATAAATCTGTAAGACAGGGGGGGGGAACATATTGAAATTACGGGATAATCAATGGGGATAAAGAATTTATTTTAAGATAGCCGTATAAAACTTCCTGAAATTGTTGTACGCAGATTTCAATCTATAGCATCAAAAAGAATAAGGCTTTGAATCGTTCAGTGCACAATCGTATATTTGGCAATTAGAAGCACATGACCTACATATATTGTTTTTGAACCCATGGCATAAAGTTTACCTCATATAATTATTGTTTTAACGCATTGTAAGTATAATGCTTTGGTTCGCTCCGTGCACAATCGTTGATATGGCAATTAGAAACAAAGAACCTCACGTGTATTGTTTTTGAATCCATGGCATAAAATGTTAAACGTTTAGTTTGAGTCAATATTTCTTGCACTCGGGTTGTCAATCAAAAGAAATTCATTGCATAATCATATTAATCTCATTGTTAGTTGCAAGAAAAGGATGGACATAGTTTATTTTAAATATGAAAGACATCTCATAAACTAACAAACACTCTATGTCAACAGAGAATGGTTCAAACTGGTAGTATCTCTATGATAATGAGTCGAGTGCAGCTAGGGTAACATGGATATTTGATATGCGAAGAGATGACTCTGGTAAGCTTTAGATTAGTAAGCATCTCGTCTGATCATAGGAGAGGACTCATGTCTATTGTACTTCAAAAAATACACACAAGACAATGCGTCACCTTGCTAACCAAGAAAAGTTTCCAATGGATTCTAAAATAACTCAGATATTCCAGAAGAGAAATTATTCTAGAAATATAAAAAAAAATGATCTAGTGTATTCTGGATACGATTTTCTATTTTTCTATAGGATCATTAAGCCGTAAATATGAACGTTACAAACCATATCTGAGATGCGTTGAAACATGTCGTTCAGAAAATATCTTCTCCATACTCTTTTGTATTTGTGGATTATCCTGCATGATTCATTGTATGAATTGAATTCAGAACATTAATCAAGTCCCTTCTGCGTCATTTGCCTCATTTAATTGTTCGATGTGGTCTCAAACAATTTTTGGTTGTTACATCACTTTTTAAAGTATTTGAATATAATAAGAAAGGTTTGGATTCGATGAAATAACAAGGATGATTTTTTTTTATTTTGAAGAAAGGCAGGAGTGCTGAGATTTTTTTTGATTGGTTAGAACTTTGCATCTTGTAATGGACAGCCTGCCGACTGAAAGCGGCTGTAAGGCATTTTAATATCTACTATGGAAAACTGGTCAACTGTCAAAAACTTAATACAGCAAATATGCATGCCTAAGTGTAACATCTACCTCTCCTTGTTCAACGGTGCGGCATATCCTATAGGAACCTTATGCTATTAAGCAAAGTTAACCCTTTAATCAACAGTGGCTAGAACAGCGATGAGAAATAACTTGACAACTTAGGCTGTGGTGAGAAAATGTTTAGAAAAAAACTTTTAATACATAATTTTTTAATAAATTTTATTCGAAAACAAAACTTTTTTTAAATGTGTTTCATATAGATGATGTAAATCAAAAATGCAGTTGCCAATAAAACAATTAAATTCTCTGAAGTCTTTTGGCAAAATGTCAAAAATAAAAAGGTAAAAAATTTCGCCTATCGAGAAATGACTAATCTATCAAAAGTACTCAATGGAAGGTCTGACAGTCTTCTCAGATTCAAAATCTGCTTTTGAAGTCATAGGGAATGGTAAAACAAACTTAACCCTAGGCATAAAAACTCTTTTTAGCCAAATCAACAAACCATGTACGCTCCAGTAGTTTAAAAAACATGTTTAAATGCTGTTTACTTTTACATTCTACTTAGGAAAATTTTCTGAAAGTATGTCCTTTTTAAATTGAGTCATTTTGTAAAAAACAATATAATTAATGAGTGATGTAAACTACCATTTTTGTGATAAGAAAATAAAAATAACTGCTTAAATAAAGAAAACTGCTACGAGATTTTTTTATTTAATAATATTAAATTGCTGAATTTAAATAAATATGACCTAAATTTGAATCAATGAAACTTATACTTAATGAGAAAAAATATTTGAAAGCATTTTAGATCCATTTGCTGATGTCAATTTAGTATCGTTAGTACTATTTGTATATGTATTAAATATATGGATTGTGAAAGCAATAAGAATAGCATATTTAGATCAAAACGTAAGAGAAAATGTTTCCTTTCACCTTTTAATGTATAAAATATATTAAATTAAATATGTAAAAATATATGGTCTAGGTTACGGAATAGTGAGTTTACATCACAACTTACCTGAAGATCCATTGTCTTCCGAAGTGTGGTTCGAACACATTAAGAACTGTCGTAGTCGCAATGTCCTCAAGGAGGAAGGATGTCTCCGGTGAAACCTGTTAAGTATTGAGGTTCTGCTTTGTCTCTAAATTACAGAAATTCCCACCCATTGGCATTCATTTAACTAGTAGAGCTCGAAATGGGGGAGGTACGTGAAATTAAACTTGCGCTCCCTATCACAAACTAATATGGGACCACTTGAATTTAAAGCACGGAGTTTGGTTTGAACTTGTTTTGAATGACTGGAGATCACTGTTTTTTATTTGTTTTTTAACTTTCTAATGGGATGGGAATCGGAATGTTTTCTGGGTTTTTTCCCTCGCAATATGTATTTATAAGACTTCTTTAGATGAAAAGCTTAGTTTAAAAGGAAAAAAAAAACGGATATTTAAATGCTTTGAATTCCCTATTAGGATATCTTCTGCGAAATAAAAAATAAGAATTATCGGGGAGAAAAATTAAGTCCCTCTAAGAGAAACAAAAGTTCTGCATAAAATTCATTAGTACCAATTAATTAAAATAAAAACCACCCAACCTGTTTATTGGTCAGCGTGCCTGATTGCAGATAGGGAGGTCCTGGGTTCGAATCCCGATTTGGTCATGGATGTACTTTCTCTCTCTAGTGTCTTTTTTTCTCATTTCTTTGTATGAATATAGTATGAATGGTTGCCTACTCTATAAACGGGTACTTATGGCATATGTGTACTAAAAATAGTCGGACCCCATACCAAATTATAGTTCAGTTTTAAAAGTGGAATAGCACACCCCACATAGCCAGGCAAAAATAATAAAACATAATATTAGTTATACTAGTTTTAGTATGACATTCTTAGCTACTTTAAATCAAAATAAAAATGATATCATCCTCTTGAGGAAAGATGACCCTTCCATATCTGCTGTTCACTTTCATAACAAAACATATTATGTTGGATTATTTTTAAGTATTCCGCAGAAACCCTCGAGTCATTTGTCATTTTTGACGCCAGCTATTCATATGATGCATTGAGGTTAAAAAAAGAGTCCTGTTTCCACGATTTTTCCCCTTCTGTTCCCGAAGACAAGAAAAGAAGTGACAAACGAGCAGCTGTCCAATAGTGAGAGGACATCGGGGACCAAAAGGTGCTGCCTTTTGGAAAACATGAATAATAGGGTGACTTTCTTTCTGTGAAAAACTCTGAAGTTATAAAAAAAATCTAGATAAATGAATGAAAGTATTGATAAGAAGCTGACATAAATAATTCTTTGATACAGTTAGTTGTCTTTAATATAACTTACTTAATGAGAAATTATATTAATCTAATGTATTTTCAAAGAATGACACTCAAATGGTAAGCATTTTGTATTATCCCCCTTATTTATTAATCATAAAGTAATATAAAAACATTGAATTGAACGCATCTATACGAATGCATTTGTTTCAACCAAAGAAATGGTAACTATATTCATGGTAAATGCCATGTATGTTAAAATAAATGTTGATGTTATTGAATCAACATGTTAATAATAACAATTAATAAAAACAAAATATTTTAAAAATTAATTAATTTTACGAGATGAATGTTGAAATGTCCATAATACTTTTGTTTTTAAACATTAATGTATTACCCTGTTTTTCAAAAAATTATAATAAATATTGCATTTTCTTTCTTTAATCTTATATCCAATATAAAAATACTGAAAGTCACAAATATATTTATTTGAATTTAATTTTCCTATTTGAAATGAAAATGAAAACTCTTAATAATATGGTCGCGATAACTAAAATTTTCTTCTCATTTAACCAAATTGCTGCAAATATTAAATTTGCATTAAAGATATTGGATAGTAAAATATACATATGATTAAAAATATGGTCCATGCATAAAAACAATTTAAATTACACAAAATAAAAATCCACCAGTTTGTCATCAGTAAATTGTTTCAAATGGCAGCTGTAATATAAGTTATATCATCTCATCTATATAATAATTATAATAAATGTAAATAGCAAATCAATGATTTTTAAGAATAGAATGAGGAATATCATGAAAATATAGTCCAAGGCAAAAAATTACATTTAAAATAAAACTGTTACTCCATAGAAGATGACATAAAAGTCCAATCATGTCTCGTTTCTCTGAGTCAAGCCATATCTCATTCCAGTCTTGTTCATTAAATCAAGATTAAAATACTTGTGTGTTAAAAAAATAATTATCATTATTTGAAGCCATGTCCTGCTTAAATAAATACAGAATATGGAATTTTGCTTGATTGTACTCCTATTCCAATTAATTTTCAAATAATTGGTGAGGATTGCTTTAAAATTAATTGGAACAAGAGTAGAATGAAGCTGATATACAATAATGGGGTTAGATATAAATCACTGGTATGTTGATGAAAATATAAGTTGAATTGTGGTTACAAGGATTAAATTAAATGGATCTCCAGTGACAGGAAAATAATATTGGTTAAAGAAAAAGTATTATTTTTGAATTAATTCTCTGCAATATCTGCAATAAAAAAAAACTGCAATATTTCTCATGTGCTTAAATCCATAGTTCTGACATTTCTTCAATATTTATTTATACTTAAATTTTATAGATCAGTTTTATTGGAACTACATTTGATGTTTTTGTTGCTGTCGTGTCGATTATATAAGGTCATAGATATAACGAGTGAAGATTATATAGAGCCAAAGGCATTGACAACAAGGGCCCACCAATTTTGGAGCCAGGTGGCTATAAGTCTGTCCTGTTTCGGTTTTCCAAATCAAGGAAGAGAGGTACCAATGGCTTGAAAATCAAAGATGTAGTTTGAGGTTAACTCAGCTTGAGCACAATTTCTGCTGAAAAGATGGGATCCTGAATTGCCAACTGGAGATATTTTTATTAAATGGTCTTAAAATGGCCCTTACGAAGTCTTGCTATAATAGATGACAGATTTCTAGAACAATTTAGTTCTGAGATGAAAGAGCTTCTAAGATGCTGATCAAATAGTCCGCGTTCGCATCTTAAGAAATGGGGGGTGAGAGACCGACTCAAATCTCGAGTTTCCTCAGCAAGGATTTCAGCATTCGTTTACCCCAATGCCCGGAAACGAATGCTTTATTATTTTAATATACGAATGTATTTATTATTTTCATATACAATTTGATTCTTAATAATCATTAAATTATTACGAATTAATTAAATTTTTATTTAATTACAATTTTTCATATAAAAATGTTCATAACCAAGGCAATGTAAATATTAAAAAAAAACTTATTTATGCCAGTTTGTATGTAAAATAAAGCATATATTACACAGGATAGTAATTGAATTTCATAACTAACATCAACCTAACGGTATCAACTGGAAATATATATTTATTTATTTTAAAAATTAATTTCTGAATCTTACAATTAATATTTAGTGAATTTTAAGTTTCTCTATTATTAGAACAGTACATTTTTTCACATTAAACTAGTAGTGATATTAACCCTTCTTTGCATAATGGTAAAATTTCCATCATAACCTATAATGCCCAAAAATTATATAAAAGAACAAGTTCGCTTTAAGTTGATCGTGTTTGGATACCTTTTTAATGTCCATTGCATAAAAAGAAACATAGCTGTCAAAAATAAACAAGTGTCATTATCAGTGAAACGAGCTTAAAGTTGTCTCATTCCGCTGTTTGTTGTAGTTGCAATAAACGTATGATTTCGTTTATAATTTTGTTTTATTATATTAGAGTTTCTATTGCTAAAAAATTGAAAATGAGTGGAAGAAAGGTTTGTAACACGTGTTTCTGTTACTTTCCTCTTTTATTTCTATTTAGTACTAAGCTAATGATCTAACTTTGGATGATGATGGAAATTTTTAGCATATTGTTTTTTGCTAAATTTATACTATAAATATATACTAAGATTTTTTTTAACCATTTTTCCTTTGATTTTAAACATGAATTATATCAACTTGATTAATTTCACCAATAAAAAGAGAATCATGCAGAAAAGGTTAAAAATACGTATTTATGCCAGTTTGTATGTAAAATAAAGCATATATTACACAGGATAGTAATTAAATTTCATAACTAACATCAACCTAACGGTATCAACTGGAAATATATAATTATTTATTTTAAAAATTAATTTCTGAATCTTACAGTTAATATTTAGGGAATTTTTAGTTACGGTATTATTAGAACAGTACATTTTTATCACATTAAACCAGTAGTGATATTAATGCGAAAAAAGATTTATAGACATATTTTTAAATTATCTCTCTCGTTGTCAGATTTATATACTTTTTAAAAATATAAGCCCATATCTCTGTCTGAATTTGTATAGATTTTTTTCTGTAGATTTTATTATTTTATATACACAATAAGTTTTATGATTTTTCTTACATCTCATTTTACATGAGAAAAAAAAGTTCCTTTATTGAAATAATTACATGCATCACTTTAAAATATATTTCTGTAGATTTACCTAATGTATGAAGCTTTTTAAGTAATATATTTTAAATCTATTTCTATTCCAAAACCTAGCCATGTCTATCAGTTTGATACAATTTTATTCGATCGTTCCATACACATTTCTCCAACAAAAGAAAACTTTCTTTTATTTGAAATAGAAAAATGTTTAGTCGGAGAGTAGGACATGAAAACCCAGATCCAACTGTTTCACCTGTCAATGTCTGGTCTGTCCTCGATTTGGGTGTTCGATCAAGCTTTACTTTTTTCTAAAGATTCTTTTACGATAAAGAAATATGTACTTTCTAGAAGATGTGACTTTTTATGAAATAAAGAAGTATACTCTTTTTATTTTCTTGTTCAAAGCAGATTAAACAGTTTAGTCATTGTTGGACAGACCGAAAAAGTTTTAATGGAGTGAAAATGGCGTCGACTTTTTAAATGAAAGTGAGAAATGTATGAACTGATCTCAGGTGTAAATTTAAATTTTGCAAAGCTAAATGGAAGTTTAAAAATATATGTTTATATTGTATAATAAATATATTTATTAGAGCTCCAATATATTTTATGCAAGATTATTTTAAGCATTCAACATAAATGTTTTCAATTAAATATTAAAATTTTACTTTATTAAATTTATTTTATAAAATAATTATAAATTTTTCATTAATGTATTAGTTGCATAAATTAAAAAAAATATGAATAAAAAATGTAAGACAACGTAAACTCTTTCAAAATTATCTTAAGAATATTTCTCAAAATATTTTTTAAACAATGTTTTAACAAAGTGCTTACGCTACAATATACTTCCTAAATTTTTTTTCTAATTTTTTTGTTAGTTTATTTAAAATTAAGTTTATTTTTCTAAATGAAGTAATATATTATTTCTAATAATGTTTTTAACCAAAATAATTAAATAATTTAGAAAAAATGAAATGTTTTAATTTTATAAAAAAAATATATGAGTCGTTAATTTTGAAAGTGGCCTAACTCCATTTATCTTCAAATCGAGATATTTAAGAGATTGTGTTTCAATGAATTTAAAAATATATAAATAGGAAACAAATGAGT
>JAPDSC010096289.1:0-13993 GCA_026290005.1 Latrodectus geometricus
AAGTATAATTGGCTTTATTATGTAGCATTTATATGTCTTGATTAGTTTTTTAATTCCAAATTATGTTACTGTTATTTATTTTTTATGTTCTTTATTTTGATATACTGGAATTTAATTTAATACCTTATATATGCAATATACCAACCTTTCTGCAATTAAAATATGATATTTGTTGACAAATTAGTAGAAATTTATCAAGTTTTCCAAATCACATAAAATAAAAAAATAATTTTTAATTATCTAAAATTAATTTGTATACATATTTTTGAACATTCTACTTTTAAACTTATTAACAAGAAGAGTAAATATATATAATAATAGAATATTTTCTTGTTTAATTATTATTTTTATAAAAAATACCTGTTAAAAGTTCTTTTAAATTAAATTTACAAGTTTCAAATATGTTCATTATATTTTGTATAATTATGTTGCAGATTCCATTTAAAATTTCCTTTTAAAATGTATGTAATTTTTTTTTATCATGACTGCAGTTTTGTATATGATATTAAGAGCCAGATGAAAAGGTGACTATTCAGAATTTTATAACTGATTATACTTAAAACATAAGCATGTGAAGTGTTTATTAAAATAGCAAATACCCTCTTTTCCAAAACCAATCATGTGATTAATTAAAAAACTTTTTCAAATTTTTTACATTTTGGAATTTTTGTTTTGAAATAAAATATTTTTCATAATTAATAATTTTTTATGTTATCCCAGTAATATTAATAAATGTAAAATTTTCTTTGATCATCAATGTATATTAATGAAAAATATTATTTTTATTGCTCTATTGTCTGATGAATAATATTATATCTAGTGACATAAACTACCCATATCCCTACTAATAAAATTTTTCCTACACTAAATAATTAAGTTGATAAAATTTTAAGCTATTAAATATTTTTTCTTTATTTTATTTACTTTCATTTGTTAAATTAAATTATTAGATTTTATTATCTTATAACTATTAAACATGCATTGATAGGAAATTTAATAATGAAATTTTATAAAAGGATTTACTAAAACCAAAAATTTCACTGATTTCCAACCAGTGAAAGTTATATAATTCTTGTCAGTTTTTTTATAAAGTTTCCTTATTACATTTTTTAATTTTTTTTAATAATTCAAACAGTAACACAATCACTTTAATTATAGAAATTTTCGGCCGAAACAGATAACCTCAATATTAAGTCAACACAAAATGTTTGAATGAATTTTCATTTCAAGAAATTTTTAAATAAAATGTATGTTGCAATTTCTAAATGGAAGGAACATAATAATTATATGTATAATTACTGTACTTATAAATACCCATAATCTTAGCAAAAATTTTGTGTTTTGTAGCTTGAAATTTTAATTTTAAACAAATATAAATATTAGAATAATCTTTGTGCTCTTAGCAATATAGAACTGAATATACCAATAAAATTTATAATAATTAATATTCTTTAATTGATAGTAATATATATAATTTTTTATGTGTTTGCTTTTAATAGTCGTGTTATAATCAGTGTTAAATAACTTGTTATTAATTTTTGTATCATTTTTTTAGAATGTATTTCCAGGAAAATCATGATGAAAACTTTTAACTGTAGTAACTTCATCAACCACAATCCTGTTTAGGATAAATTTTAAAAATATTTATGGGCATTTATTACAAGAGAATTTTCCTTTTTCAACCTTAGATTGCAAATTATATTTTTATATAATTTTTGATTAAAGTTACTTTTTAATTTTTAATGAGAAATTTATTCTGTATGATTTATAATTTTAATTAACAATAATTTTAGATTTGGATTCACTGTGAGTAATCAGATTAATATATATAGGTTCATTCTCAAATCCAGATCTAAAATAAGAATTTTTTTTAATAATTTAAGTATATCCTAATGTTTTTTTGCACTCAATACTAATAATTCATTTAAAAACAAAACTTAATTTAATTTCTGTGCATAAACTCCATTTCCTCTTGTGACTAATTGTTATTTTTCAGTATTATATGTAGAGATTATTTAAATTATGTGAAAATTATTAAAATGAAAGATTTACATTCTAAATGATTGTGTTAAAGAGTTCACATAATTTTCTCAAACTTATTTCTTCAAACAATTTTAGAATTAAAAATTTCTGGGTTTAATGAGCTGGCCTTATAGCTAAATGGTTATTTGTATTTTTGATAACTATAAATCAATTAAAAAATATATAAATTTACTATTTTATACTATAATGTCAACCTTAAGAAAATGTCTTTTATAAGTTATAATTTTAATTCAAACCTGTAGCCACCTACTTACAATTCTTTCTTTCTATTAGATTTTTTCATCAAATTGATAAAGTTAAGACTGCTTAATTATTTTTAGCTCTGCATTGTTAATAACTTTACAAGTCAAAACACATTGTAAAGCATATTTTAAAATATATCCATAAATATAATTTTAGAAGTACTTTTCACAGATAGTCAACCCATATTTATATGTAATAAAGGTAGAAATCTAGAAACGTTTGATCACCTACCCAGACAGATATAAATGCTAAAGTTAGAAAAGCAACTTCCTCCTTTCATTGTTAGTAAGCAATGACTGAAATCTAACCAGGAGCTTCCACTCAATAGAATGCTGTTCTACCACTTGGCAATGATGAAACTTTGAAAGTATTGTTCCTGTTATAAGAATTTCCAAAAATATAATTTTTAACTGTTAATTTCGTAAATATTGTATTTTTCAATTTCTAGTAATTCTTGTATTGAAATATAAAAAACTAAATTTTAATTAAAAATTTCACAAATAGATATTGTTGCTATTATGCAGCAGGATTGTTGATTGACTTAAGTGCAAAAGTCAAAATGATAAATGTTCTTTATACCTCATTTATCATTTTATGTCAATTGATATGTATATATATTTTTTTTTTTTTTACATAGAAAACCTTGAAACTTTTTAAGATAAAAAAATTGTGAAGACATACATTTCTGATTATTTTTATATGATCTACAATTTCTGTTATTCAAAACCAGCTAAAGAGCCCATGGAAAGTATTTTAGAAAATGTATTCATTATTGCTTCAAAATTTGCTTATAGATTTTAAATTGTTTTTTTTTAAATATTATTAGTTTTTGGATTAACTTTTTATTATTTGCTTTTCTTTTAAGACATAAAAGATGAAGCTGGTATTCAAGCTGTTGTTAAAAAATTTTCAGATCAACAATTTGCTGCAGAAATTTATTATGTTTACAGTTTCATATACAATTATTTGGTAAGATTATTTAAAATTTTTTTCTTAATTTATTTTTTAATTTCTTACCAAAAAATGTGTTTCTGTTGGCTGTCAATTTTTTACGTTTTAATGTCCAAGTATTAAAATGAAAAACTGATCAATTCTAGTTTTAAGCTGTGATTTGAATAAATAAATTGAACTCTCTTTATAAGCAGGAGAAAAGTAAATTGTGTGTATTTTAAGCAAAATTGTAAATTTTTTTTAGACATTATGAATTTTTTATTAAATTTAGCCCATTTTGTACGATTGATTGAATGTGTTATTCTCATTAGCTTAGTTGCAAGTGATTAATATAAAATATTACTAAGTTTGTTAAATTTTTAATTCTAATTTATCTGTTTTATCTTCTTAACCATTCCTGGAATTCTTTTATGAGTTGAAATTAAAAATAAGTGTTATTAGAATATTAAACTGTTGTGCATTTATCCTAATTTCTTTTTTGTTGATGTTTGAATTACAAATGGGGGGAAAACTGCATTTAATGTGCAATTATATTTAAATAATTTTATAATTTAAACATTATTCCATTAAACAAGTATTTAATGAAACATTAATTAGAAAATCTTTCAACAAATTAAATATCTACTTGTTATACAATATTATTTATTCAATAATCTTGCTTCTTGCATTTGATTGTTTAAGTTTTTACTGTGGCTATTGTTAATGTTAGTTTAATAACCTTAAAGAAGGTGAATTTTTATGTACAATTTTATATTTCTTTGTTATTCTTCTTCTTAATAATTAAAATTTTTTAAAGATTTATATTTTTCTCTTATTCTTTTATTTTGTTTTCATTTACGATAAATGTAATGATCAAAAAATAACTATTTTTATTTGAAACAAATACTTAAAAACAAATGAACAATACAAATTCCAAAAATTACTCACTAACTGAATGAGAAAACTAACTGATTAGAGGTTAAAATTCAATCCATTTAAAATCAAATGCAATATAATCAAATGCAAAATACTTTTTTAATGCAAAAAAATAAACAATTTTTTTTTATGAAATTTTACATAATACTTAAGATTTCTTTTAAAAAATATATTTTCATTTATTCTTTAATTATCATCTACTAGTAAATTACATTTCAAAATGTGTAAAAAAATTTTATAGCTCTTTAATTAAAAATAAATTAGTTCTATAAAATGATTTTTTTTACAATTATATTTGTAATAAATGTATTTAGTATGACTATTTCATAAAAATGAATTTCTTAAAATCTTAGTATTTTATGTGATAATATCAGATTTTAATTTTCACAATGTCTTTTAAATTTTATTTTAGCAATTAAAAATTTTCATCTTTTAATATTTTTGATAGAAATTCTGTTATGGTACATTTTATCTTGTAACTCATGTATTATTTTATGCTTATGTGTAATATGTCATAAACAATAGTATTTTCATCTGAACGAAAAAAAATATTGTTAAACTATGGATTATTGAAAAATTATATGAAATTAAATTTCCATTTTTTTATTAAATTCTCAACAGGAAGAGCCATTTACAATGCAGCACACTGAAACTTTATTTAATATGTCTCGTTATTTATCATTGGAGTTAGCAAAAATTGATCTACCTGGAATTTCAAAATTGTATCCTTTCAATAAATTTTGTGATTGTTGAGAAGTACATTATCTTTATTGAGACAATACAATGTGAAATTTATAATTCATGTTTATTTTTTAATTGTAGTTGATAAATAAGTTTTAAATTAGTTTTAGTATTTGCTTCAGATGTTGAAATGTAAAATCCTTTTGTTATAATATTTTTATGTAACTATTACTTAATTTTTTTTCCAAATTAATAAATTATTTCACACTAATATTCAATATTATGTTTGCAACAATACAATATATATTTAATAAATATTATAAATGATGATTCATAATTGTTTGTTTGTTACTTAAATATTTTATTATCTTTCCCATTGGTTTCATTTATGTATTTTTATTATTGATATAATTATTTTGTATTGTTCTATATAGTATAATGGCAAAAAAAAAAAAAAAAAAAACTAAATATATATTTCTCATCTATAAACTTAACAAATTAAAGTCGAATATATTATGCTGCTGCTAAACAGAGTTGCGCTATGAAGGCTTATAAATTAGCTCGAATGGCTTATCAGCAAGCTAACAATTATAAAATACCTGAGAGATTTCGTGAATCTGTTGAAATTGCAACAATGCATATTCAAGCTAAGCCTTTTACTGATTCTGAGGTAAAATTCATTCTATATTACAAATAATGTTTATTATAATGTGTATTGAAACTCTATACTAAGTTTATAGTTATCTGTTCTAATTATAGATACACATGGAAAACTAAATGAAAGATAATTAAAAAATGTGAACAATTAATTTTTATCTAGTTTTAAAATTATTTAAACAGGTTTAAAATGAGAAAAATTTAAAGATATGTTATGCATAATAAGAACACAGTTAAAATAATTTCCAATTTGCTTACAAGAAAAAACTTGCCACATTATTTTGTTTGCTATCCATATTTTTTTCCTTACCAAGATTTTAGAATCATTTTTCATTAAGAAGTCTATAAATTTGTAATGCATGTTTTTTTTTTTTTTTTTTTTTTTTAAATCAATTAGTTTTTTGATTTTAATTTTAGAAGTTTAATATGTTTCAATAAATTAGTAATGTGTTTTAAAATCTGCATTATTTCTTTTTTTTTATTAATAAAGTAATTAAAGCCTTGCCACCAAAAATTTATATAACTTATTTTAATGTATCATTCTTACCAATAAATGTAATTTTATTGGTAAGAATGATACATTAAAATATACTTCATATCTTTAGAATTATGTTATTTTTCTAATGATTGCAAAGAAAAAGACTAAAAAATAGTAAAAAGCTTGATTCTATTAAGTGTGATTCTACATGTGTGTGTTGAATTGCTACTAAGGGAAGTTGAATGTGTAAAAGTAGAAAGCAAAAAATACTCAGATCGATTCATTTTATTTATACATTTTTAAAATTTCTTGTGAAGGATAATCTTTTTATTAAATATTTGTACAAAAAATTTTTAAATCCCTAAGTTTTTGTATTTAGAATATTGAAACAAAATTCAAGATTTTTTTTCAAACGTTTATGGCCTATTATCATGATTGAGGGTTTTTTTATTAGACAATGGGCTGCATTTATTGTCACAAGATTGAAATGTGAAAAATATTCCTGTACATCTTTCTATTTAGATAAATAGGCTGAAATAAGACATAAATCTCTTGTTCAAATATGGCTACTATTGAAATTTCTATGAAAGCTAGCAATCTTATCTAAGTTCTGATGAGCTACAACCCACATTAGAATTTAATTAAGTTATTAATAATCCATTGATTTATTTTAAATATGTTTTTAAAATAAAATTTATATATATACCTCATAAAAGTGAATTTGTTAATTTTTGTTTGTATTCTGCTGACATTTACAAAATGAGTAAAAGAAGAGGTTATGGATTTTTAAATAAATAGTTTTATTTCATGCATCTTTTTTTTTAAGTAAAAATATAAAAACTTTTATATGTAGCTTACATAATCAAATCACATTCCTTAAAACAATTTTTTTGCTGAAGAAATAAAATAAATTAATAAAATAAGGACATTTGAAAGTTTGTCTTCAAGCTTATTATGCTCAGCAATTTAATATTTGATTCAATATGCTCTCTGTTCATTATACTCTTGTTAGATTTTAATTGCATTAACAATGTGTAAAATTTCAAAGACTAAGTTAACAAGCAACATAGAAGTTTTTGTACTTGTAATATATGCTTAAGTTTATGCATCTAAGAAGTGCTTGAGAATTGGATAATTTTGCCACTATATAAATCATTCTGCAAGTTGAACATGCATAAATGTACAATCTATGTAAAATTAAATTAGTTGCAGATTTTTGTTTCCATTTTTTTTTTCATGTAATTTTAAGCACAGAAGACTTAGAATGGAAATTGCTTATAGAATTCATTATAGGAATTGTTGTTGTCAACACTTTGGCTACATTCTTATTTTTTTCTGAATAATTTTCATGAACCAAAAATCCCCTAAAAATTTTCAAGAAAATCATCAATCATAAAGACAAAACAGGTTAAACATTTAAACAACAAGCTTCTCAGAATGTATATTATCTCTTAAAATATCATAAGAATGGAAGAGATGTGATGAATAAACTGAATGCATGCTAAGTTATTAATCCAATAGGATACATGAAATTTAAATAAATGTGTAATTAGACTTTTCAAATTTCCCTTTCCTTCTGGTCAAATTTGGGCATATAAATTGAGCTGTATAAATTGAGTATTTTTTGAGTATAAATTGAATGTAATGATCATTGTCATTATTTTCTCTTATTTGAGATACTTGTGTAGATGATGCTATTATAATTCTAGAAGATAATTTAGCATAATTTTTTTTCAGAAGTAAAAGATCTGTTTGTCATGTTTTATTAACAATTTTGATATTTAGACCAGTCAACAGTTTTGCCCCTGTTGTTGAAACAGACCTACTTCTTATAAAATATTAGGAAAACTTACATGAAGCAACATTTTTGAATTATTAACTCTTTCGCGCCTAATGCGACACATACGTCCCAAGCAAATTTCAAAAAATTCTTTTGGGACTGAAACACTTTTCTGTCAGGACTGATGGGACACATATGTCCCGATCCTAAATCAGTGTTTAAAATTTTCCTAAAAATATAACATCTTAGATTTAGCAATCTAGTGTGCCCTACTTATAGTTTATGCAACCAAAATTGTTCTGTTGTAAAAAAAAAAAAAAAAAAAAAAAAAAAACTCCTCGCAAAAGGGTTAAATAGCTAAATACAAGCAAAAACTGTAGCCGCCTTATTTCTGAAACATACTTCATGCGATATTTAACAGCTGAGTTTATGTGTTATTTTCATACAGAATTAATAAGGTGCATGTAAAATTAATAAGGTGCATGTTTTCAATTTATTAACATGCTTACAAGTTTTACTATTGTTATGCCTATCATGATAGTTTATATTTTTACAATATTCCCTTAAAATAATTAATTACAAAAAACTGCATGGTTTATTTGGAAGTTTATAATTTTTAAGCTTAATTTGTGATAATAGGTCTCATAAGTATGCAATTTATATGTTTTATTGTTTAATTTAGATAATATATCATACTAATAGTAAGCAGCAGCTAATCCATTACAATATATATTAAAAAAATACAGGTCTATTTAGATCTATTCTTGTATAAATAGCAAATTAAAGTCAGTTTGATTTAATGTAGAATATATATATATATATATATATATATATATATATATATATATGGAAAAATGAATATTTCTAACTAGAAGCTTGAATATGAATTAGAAGCTGCAAACCATATACTTTTTTTTTTTTTAACAAATCTTGAGTAAATAATAATATACATTAATTAAATTTGGTATTATTAATGACAATCCTTTTTTATTAACATATATTTCAAACATAAATAAAATAAAAATTTCTGGGTTTTTCTTCCATTGTATCAAAAAATTAGGAAAAGCCATTTATTTCAAAATTTTGTTGATTTATTTCTGCTGCGTATTAAAATGTATTTTCGCCTTTCTAATTTTTTTGATGGGGATATATTTTTAGGATGTCTTACCTATGTGTTATAGGTGCTCCACCAGTAATCCTTTAATCAATAAACAAGGCAATATTTGCTTCAATTGTAAGCAACCTTTTGTATATTCATTTATATCATTTGGTAAGTATTTTCTTTTATCTTTCATTAAGTATCATATATGTGATTTCAGATTAAAAGGTTTTTGATGTATTTTAAATTGTGTTATAATTGGATGAAAAAACATCTTCAAGTAAAACATATTTCTTGCAAAGTTAAATAAAGGCATTAACATAAATAAAACTGTCCAAGAAAAATAAACATGTATTATATATAGTTTTCTTGTCTAAGTATTTTTGATTTACTGAAATGAAAATTATTGACTGAATGATTCAAATTGGTAAAAATATAAAATTTGTAGAAGATGTTTAAATTTTGTAGAAGATATTGCAAGAACAAATAATTATTAAAAACTGAAACAAATAAAAAAGAATTGTTATGTTTCATTTAAACTTACATAGTCCTTTAAGAATTTTAACTGTACAATAAAAAATACTAGAATACATTTTTGAGTTTTTAAAAGTTAATTTAAGATATTGCTTTCAGTTCTGAGAGATAGCATTGCATGGAAATTCATAATTTATGATATTATGAAACATCATTTTTAATTTATTATATGCTTGTTCAAGATGACTCATTTGAAAAATTTATTGCATGTAAAAAGTTTGTGGAAAATGTAATTTTTAAATCTCAATTAGTTTTTCTAACAATGAAGAAAATGTAATTTAATTCTTCATGAAGAAACAATTCAAATTATCATAAAATATTAAAATTGATAATAATAATGTGTTTATTTTTAAAAAATATACAAAATCCTTTCTTTTTTCACAACTTTCTTAATGTATAATTTTTCATATTTTTTTAAATGGGGCAGTTGAATCCTGTTTTCACTGATTTCAAATATCTAGTTCTTTTTTTGAAAAAAAGAAAAAATCCATGCTTCTACAAAATTATTTTGATGTTAACTAGATACTTTTGTTCTTCTTCTTAATTTTTTTAAATACTTCTAAGTCCACGGTCAAAGTAATCATTTTATCAAAAAATCAAAAATTTTCCCATATCTAGTTTCAATGTGTATTAAAGGATTGTACGTAAAAAACATAATTATTAATAAAATATTCATAAAGTTGTTAAACTTTATGAATACTTAAACAGAGGATATGTTCGAATTACTGAATACTTTTATTTCTTTTTCAAATAATATGGAAAACAAATTATGGGGAAAAAAAATCAATTTACATTTGCATAATTTTTACAATATTTATTCTCAAGCTATGGAAAAATATTACTTTAAAATAGGAGAATGTATTTTTTGTTAAAATAAATATATATAAAAATATGTTCTCTATTTTCATAGCTTTCTTGGATAAATAAAAAATAGCAATATATAAATAAAAAATAGCATTATAAATAAAAAATAGCAATAATAAATAAGCAATATATGAAAAAAACTGTGGGAAAAAATTTATTCAAACATTGATTTAATCTTCAATTTTTATATTTATTTCTTAAAAGTATAAAGTGAGGTTATTTCTTTCAATTTTTTTCTAAATGTAATATAAATATTCATTTAATATTAAAATTGTTTGCAAATTATTCCATAATTTATTTATAGTTTTGCAAATTATTCAATAGTTTATTTATAGTTATTATTTATAATAATTATTGCTTTCCAACTTTTGTTTTTGTTTATAACATTCAATTTGATTATCCTACTATAAATATTCGATTTAATATTTTATTAATAAAATTCTGGTTGATCTAATGCTTGCATTTATTTAATGTTTAATTTTCCATTTATGTATGTATATTGTATAAAGTATATTGAATGGTTAAATTTATATAATTGGTAAAATGTTAAAAATATTAAATAATTTCCCATCAACAGATTTATTTAAATACCTAAAGAACATATTAGAAATAATGAAAAAAAAATTTTAAGAATCCTATCAAATGTCTTAGAAGTTGACAGTTTATAAAAAACAAAAAATAACATATTTTTAATTTTTGATTATAAATAATAATCAAAAATGTTTTAAGTACTAACATCGCTTATTCTATTGATGGATATATTTCATTTTTAGAAGTCCTTGCTGTAGTTGAATTTTTCTTAGAAGATGATATTGATGATGCTGAAGCCTACAAATTATTATGTCGAAAACCTAAAACAACTGAAAATAATTCCGTTATGATGATGGATAATGATATGAGTTTGTATATTTTTATCCTTGACTGTGATATTAAAAATGTTACTAATTATTATTTTTTATTAAAATAATTATTTTCAGAGAATGTAAAGTTTTTATTTTTAAGTGTCAGCATTTGTTCAATAATAATTTCTGTTTCTGCACTTCATCAATATTTGCTCAATAATTATTCCTGCTTCAGGTATGAAATAAAAATATCTAATGATTTTTCAATACATTGTAAAACTTAGAGCATATTACTTTTTGTATCATATTACTTTTTTGAATATATACGTACAAAAACTTCAAAAATTATTTGTCTCAAACTGAGTTTGTTGCTAATATGAAGCTTTAAAAAGCTTAAATTTAAAGTTTTATGTTTATTAAACCACTAAAATATATTGAAAAAATATGATTTGACTTACTTAATCATTTAAAACATTATGACAGTCCAAACTGTTTACTGCTTTAGGCAATTAAAAAGTTTAATATGTAAATTATATTTAACTATACTCATATCTATGAGTTTTTGATTAATTTTATACTAAAATTAAACAAAAATTCATACACATATAAGTTTTGCAATTTTTAATGCAATATTATGTAACTAATATCTATTAATTTATTATAATTTTATTGCTAAATTAAAAGAGTTTGAGTTTAAAATTGAAATTTTCCCACATATTTTAATGAAACATCAACTGTAATATTGTCTCTATGGCAGCTGATAGAGACAGCAAGAACTCAAAAAAGTTTTAGTGACTTGAAAAAAGAAAAATATAATCGCTGTTTTATAGTAAATTGTGAAGATTGTAGTAATATGCAAAATTCAATTTATGTGATACTTTCATTCTTTAAAGTTTGTTTAGCTATTCATAAGAGACATTTATTTGAGATCTAATTACTTGATAAAAAACTGATTACTAATATTTTTTTTATTTTATTTCTTATTTACATTATTTAAAATTCTGCTGGAAAGTTTCATTGTTATTCCTTACTTGGTCCAGCTTTGTATATTCGTTTCCTTTTAGAGACTTCATATTTTTTAGATAAATTTGCTTAATTTTCTTTTTTAAATTTTTATTTGCTTACTTATTTATTAATTAATTGTTTTAAATTTTTTCTTTGTATGTTTACCTAAAAATTAATATGCAAATATAGGAAATAAACTTTAAGTAAAATGTTGAGATTTTAAATATATAATTCTTTAAATAATTAATATTTCTTTAGATATTTGTAAGAACTAAAGCAAATTCTTTTAATATTTTATCAATTTGTTAAATTTTTTAGACACACAATATTTAAGAATTGAAGATGATACCCTTGAAAAGGAAAGTGATAATGCAGATATATTTTCTTTTGATGTAAGTTTTTTTTTATATGAAATATTTTCTTCATAATGCTGACAAATAAATTTGCTATTGCAAATAATTTGTTGCAATATTCTCAATCTAATATTTTATGTTAATATGTTTTAAATACTATTAAGGATTCTATTCAAATTCAATTACCAATATTTTTCAATATGAAATAGTTTAATGTATTTCAATACATTTTAATATAAAACTTGGCAAATATTGATAGAGACTTTAGAGAATTAATTCAACAATTATGTAGAAAGCAAATGAAAATAACATTATTTGTAAAAGAAAACTTGAATTTAAAATTTTTGTGTTGTGAAAATTATTTATTCAAAGAAATTTTTTCCTATCTAATTAATTTTTCTTTTTTATTTAAGTTATGCTTGCAAATGCTTTATTTTTTCAGGCAACATCTGGAGAAACAGGACCATTAATTGTTAATCGGAAACATCTTGAAGCTATGAATCTATCAGAAGTTATCATTTGCAAATGGCCATATCCTTTACGAACACAATATTTTAAAAATGTATTACCTTCAATTCAGATTTCTAGATGTGAATCTTGTAACAAAGTAAGTTTTTTAACCAAATAATACATATTTTTAATTTTTCAGTATATTCTAAATATTGATTCCATAGGGTCTAAATATATCAAATTGATATTTAAACATGCTTTTATTAATTCTATAATATATTTAGTTCTAAATAGCCAATAACATTTTCTTAGTTATTTTAATTAATGTCTGATAAAATGGATATTTGCATTATTTCTCTTGGCATTCTCTTGAGCATTCTTTAAATTATTTAAGTTTCTAGAATAACTTAAATTTGATCAAATCTTTGTTGGAAGCCTTGGGATTTTTCAGGGAGTTCCTCAATCTAAATATTTTTTATTAAGAATCAGAACACTAACTTATTAAATAATTTTGAAATAAATAAATTTATCAATTATATAGAAAAAAAAATAATGTATTTATTTCAAAATTATTTTTAAAGAGCAAAATTTCAGATTATACTTTTTCTAAATCTTGAATCCCAATTTAATTTATTATTAAAGTTTAAAAAGTGACTGGAATTTTTGAATAAAAACATTTTTTATGTGAAAAAAATATTAAAAAATAACATTTTTTTTTTTGAATAAATCTTCAAGCTGGAAATTAAAATTTCATTTAATTTTTGATGCAATATTTGAGAATCATTGTAATGACAGCTATAATGTGTTTAAATAAATCAAATAAATCTTTATTACTTTAAAAAATATGTAAATGATTTGCATTTTTAGAAATAATGTCATATGTTACCTACATATTAACTTGTTGTCATCATAATGTAAAAATTAATTTAAGTATTTTATTTTTCCTTTATTATGGAATACTCTTTTGTTTCTAAATTTTACAGTAGTAATAATATGATTAAAAATTATGAAAGATAAAAATTCTTTGTAATATTTTAGCGTGCAGTTAATGACAAAATTTGTTTTTCAATTCTTTTAAAACTTTATCTTTTTTTATTC
>JAPDSC010096303.1:0-10950 GCA_026290005.1 Latrodectus geometricus
CTTTAAACCTATATAAAATGAGAAAGAAAATTCATTACAACATCACATTTATTCTTTTCAAAGATTGCTGTGAAAAATTATATATTTGCTATTATATGCTGAATTTCCTGGTGTGACGTAATTACTCTTTTTTTTATTGCTATTTAGGCATTCTTAATACTGACATTATTTTTATATTATTTACGATTATTTTTTATTATATTTTAAGTATAATAACTAGAAGATGTGACTTTTTATTTTAGAAACTTATGCATTATTGAGTTTGATACTTAAAATACTAATTTTGAAATATATTATATAAGGATTTTAATTTTAGTTTTTAATAATTAAAGGTAATTAAAGTTTTATAAAAAAAGTTTATTCGACAAGTATATCGAACTTCTATTAAAGTTTCAGAAGGTTACCAATGAGATACAACTTCATGGTAAAATTTCAATATTTTTATAGCAATGAATATCTATTGAAATAAACTCTGAAATGAAGTCATTTCCCTTAAAAAAATTCAGTACTATAATGCAGTATAACAGTATTGCTTTCACGGTATGTGAAAAATTTATTTTAATAATTGTTCTTAGTTAGTAACTAAAGATTCAAGATTTATTTTTTTTATGATCCAAAATTTAAATTACACTGTTGTATTTAAATCCCAGCTTTAAAATTTTATTCAATTGTTAAAATTTTAAAATTTATGTAATTAATATTCACCTAAATTAAATTCGTAAGCAATTATTTGCTCACTTGAAATTATAAAAATATAAAAGAATTAAATAGAGAATATTTTGTTGGTAATTTTGATGAATTGATTGCAAAAAACCATGAAAAATAATAGAAAAGGAAAAACATATAATTTAAAAAAATGACAAAATACCTTCCATGTCCTATATTACTTTAATGTTCTTTTAATTAAAAAAATTATAAATGTTTATGCATTATAATTATATTAAATAGTCAACAAAGTTTTCTAAGCATTTAGATTGACATTTATCATATTTGCATTTCTAATTTAGAGTTTGAATTAAAAATTTAATATTGTGCAATAATGATACAAAATTCAAAGTATTATGTTTATAGGGACAATTTACACATTGTTATACCAATTACGCAATTTATCAAACGAATTTCCATTATAAGTTTATTTGACTTCACTTATCGAAATGTTGTTGACATAAATGCTGTCGAACATAATTGTCATCAGCAGAAACATTGGATTTGAAGCTAAAATGGCTAGCAGAAATTATTTACAATTAGAAGCCTATCTGGAAATTATAACTTATTCATATTCATTGAGATTTAGAAATGTATACAATGAATAATATGCAAATTTGTCAGTCTTTGAATAGTTTTGATAAATACTGACAATTCTCTCTCATAATCATTCCATTTAATTGAATAACCCAAATGAAAAAATTATTCTTTAAAAACTATTATTTATTTTTATTTATAAAATTATTTATTTTAATTTTTATTTGAAAAATTTAATAATTTTTATTAAGAATTCTACTTTTTTTGTAATATGCTCTTTAGAAATCTTTTTTTGTTATTTTTAGATTTTCTTATATTGATTTTACACAAATTTATATAGATTGCTATTATATGTTTCAAATGAAATTTTACGCATATTTTGAAATATTAACTTATTTCATTTATTTTAATTTATTTTCAGAAAATATTTATCACATGATTGCAAAAATGAATAAGAACCTCATATATTTTATTGAAGGAAAAAGAAATAATATTTTATAATGTAAGGCGGCCTATAAAATTTATCATTCTTAGTTTCCATTGAAAATAGGTTTTCAAATTATGTAACCCTATGGTTCGAGTTGACAATCGGCTACTCGTCTCGTAAATCCTTTTGTTTTTGATTATTAAACACAGCAACAACTTTATTTGTTTCTATATAGCTACTCGAACACGATTTTGAAAAAGAAGTCATCTTTTTAAAAGAATTTTCCTTTGAATAGTGCATCTCTTGTAAATCACAAGTATTTTAATGTTATTCCCCAAGATATAAGCATATTGTTTATTATTAAGATAATAATTTGCGGATTCTACTTGAAAATAAATTTATATTTACTGTAAAACATTTTTCGCAGCACATTATTTCAACATTACATTTATACAATTCACATTTATTTGAGCGTTTCATTCAAATGTTTGCAAAATGATAATGATGCTTTGAACGACGTGACTTTACATCACATTTCTTGATGACTTTCATAGGTAGATTGTTAATATCTAAAAAGAACTATTTCTCACTTTAAATGCTTATTATATAAAAACCAATTAAATTTATGCTAACTTCAGCATTTTGTGAAAATGTTTAAACATTTAATTTAAATATCTTTTACACTGTAAGTAATAAGAAATTAAAGATTTAAAAAAAAATTAATATCCAAACATAATAAGTTGAAAAAAGAATAATTTTCTCCAGATTAGATTCATTTCTATAAAGACAAAAAATATTGGCAATGATTAAGGATCAAAGTTTTATAAAATTACTTAGACTTGAGAGATATGGGTAGCAAAAGGAATTATTTAATATGAATTTGGTTGTAAACTAAGCAATGTTTTTTTGCAACTTAATGAAAATTTATTGAAACTTAAATTTATAACAATTAATTAACAAAAATATTTTTTAGAAGTTATTTATTACAACAATTTACACGCAAGTACAGACAAATGTTCTTTGAATTTTAGCATTTTATAGAAGCATACTTTTTAAAAATACTTTGCTTATTTATAATATTTTTACAGCTTATAAAATACAACAGAATAATTTATACAAACATTTGCAATTGAGACATAATTCAAACATTAATTAAAAAATAGTTTATAGAAATTCCCAAAAATACTAATTTTAATGTTTTGAGCCTTTTAAATTTCATTGATTTTTTTTCAATCGTATTCATTTCACAAAATACAATAAACATTTATTTTCATATCCTATAATTTTGAGAATTGTAGCATATTGTTTTAATAGAGAATAGACAAAGATTTTTAAGGTGAACATATGCGACTATTTTGATTTTAAGAAGTGTTTTTATGTATCAACATTCTATCCGGTGTGTATCTAAAGCTATTCAGTTGGTTTGTGATCAGATAATTTATTCGATGAAACAAAAATATTAATTTTCTTATCTATAAACCAATCTATCATAATTTCGGAGCTGTATTTACTATCACTAACTTGTGAAACATCTCTCCACTAAGATACTTTTTTTGAGCATAAATTCATCTGAACTTCTAAAATATTTTTAAAAAATTCTGATCGCCAATCCCATTGGTTTATCAAGCAGAATGATTACATCATGCGTAAAAGCTTTTCACATTATTCATTATTTGGCATAAAATAACAACTCCTTCTGTTTGGTGATGAATATAACATCAGCTATCACTTCCAAGCAAATTGTGCTTAGATTTGTCATTCGTTCAATAATCCTTTTTCAAATTAAAATTCTCACTCTTCTTATTCCTTAATAAATATAATTGAATCCCTCCATTAATTTTCCAAAGAAGATATTCTTCTACAAGGACCATACACGCAATTTAATGATATCAAGATGATTCTTTTTTAATGTCCTTACACAAGCATAGAAACATTCTCTTTGTTGTTTCACTCTTGAGTCAATGCTCGATGGACATCTCTTTTTATTTGACATACCTATCGACTAATTTTGGCTAACTAGTCTTAATATCAAGTCCTTTCTCAAGGGCTACTTGATTTTAAAAGTTTTAATTTGGACACACAAATATAATCCTTCTACTAGTTTATAAAGTGATTAACAATTGATTGATTTTGAAACTTACTGGTGATAGTAGAATATTATTTTTCCATTTTGGTTTTATCATTCTTTTTCTGTTTTGGTATGTATTCAAACTTACATCATCTGCATGAATATCCATTTTATATTTGATCAATAAAAAAAATTTCAACCTTATGAAATTTCATTATTGATGTGGAAAGCAATTATGTGTGTGACAGAAATACACGTGTACAATCAAATATTAAAAAGATGAACTAAGTCAGCTAATTTCAATACTTCTGTTGCCGAATTTCCAAATTAAAGCTTGGTATTTTTTAAATTAACGTTTTACATGCATTTTATTAGTTGCACACTATTTACAATTCTTAAATATGCAATTAATCAGTTGCAATACTCTTAAATGTTACATAAAGAAAGAGTTATGAAAAAGAAATTTTTGCCTCAAACCTTTTACCGGCTATTGTAAATATGATTTTCTTCTGTTAATTTTTTCATGATTATTTAATTAACTCATATGCAAGATTAATTTATTTATAAAATACTATAAGTAATTTAAGATAACTTTCATATTAAGTACCTATCTTTAAATACCATTAAACAGAAAACTTTCTTATTTTTCTAAGAAATAATTATTAATCCTAATAAATATTTATCTATGGATATTGAAATATTTTATCAACTAAAAAAAAGATGTTATGAAAAAAGATGTTATTTTCAAAAATTACAATAAATATAGAAAAAACAGTAATAAGCTCAATTACTTGATTCATTTTTTGTTAAATAATGGTCGCTTAACAGTATAAAAAATTTCTACAAAGCAAAATTTCTTTATTGTTTGAATTAGACTGCAGAAAATATTTTTCACGCTATAATTTTTTTAATTTAAATAGTATGTTTTGTTAGCTCAACGCTTTAATCAGATCCAGATTTTGATGTTTGTTGATAAATTTATATACCTAAAGAATACCTCATTGTAATATAAAAATTTTTAGTTTAACTTTTAATCAATAATAGATGCGGCAACAATCAACCTACAAATCTTTTTCGTTTTGCTTATATTTAAATATATGTTACTGTGATTTAAATTAGATTTTATGTATAACATATTTCATTAATATGTTTATTTCTCTAGAGGAAAATTTTCTAATTAATTTATCAATAAAAGATTATTTTTTTCAGTTTATAGTTTTATATTAGTTTATATTTCAGTTACACTTACATTAAGATATTCTAGAATAAAAGGTTTCGAATACAAATTAGAAACTTTGAGCAGTTCATCTAAAGAAATGCAAGTTCCATTTGATTTGAATGTACTGATTTGTATTTGATAATAATTTGCATTATGCCCATTTCATAACATTTTATAAGAAATAATAAGTGTAATCTAAATTTTATTGCACAAAATATGATGCAATTATAAAGTCAATTCTAAGTCAAAGATCATTTTTATTTCAAAAAAAAAAAAAATATTTAATACATTTGTCTTATTGCTGCACTTATATTTCAAATGTTTTATTTTTGCTAACTTCATTTTAAAAACCTAGCAAAATTATTTTACACGATTATTAATTAATTAATTAAGTTTTGCTTCAGAAATATAATATGCAATAAGAGTATAAATGAAATCATTTAAATTTGTTTCTTTCAAGTATATCAAAATGTTGCATTTTATCTATTTTAATAATCCAAGGTGGCATGGTCAGTTAGGGCGTTCGTTATTATTATCTTATCAGAAGAAAGTGAGCTCGTATCCCAACCAAATTGAAGATCTGTCGTGTTCTCCATGTAAAATAATACCACTGAAGTGCTGACAAGCCAAATCTGGGATCTTTTGCTTCATCCCTGGTCCTGAATATTGAAAAACCACTTTCAGGGGCATGATGCAACGAATATAAGGTATTCTCAATCACACACCCTCTGCTGTTGTGTTAAAGGAATACATCCTAGTATCCGGACATTTTATAAAAACAAATCTCTTAAAGAACCAATAACTTTGTTATAAATATTTATTATGCTATATTACTTACAGGTGATTTTCAGTTCTGTTTCTATTTAACGACTTTAAAGTTATTTATTTTTTTAACACACATTTATGTTCACTTATATTTTAATTAAATACTTCGCAAAAAGCATAAATTAAGTTATTTACTTTAATAATAAACAAATTTTAGGTTCTATAAAATTATATTTCTATACAAAATCTGTTAATTTTTTAATTTTAATGCACAATGGAATATATTTATTTATAAAATTCATTGATAGTATTTATTGAATAATAAAATAATCAAATAACATGCTAAGAATGGGATTAAATTATTTCTTCAATTGTAAACAAAATTTCTTTCCTACTCGCGGCAATACGCTTGAACGAAAAATAAAATAATAAATTTTAACTTATTTGTGTATCGAATATTTAATAATCTTCAAAATATCTAGGCAAAAGAAGTTAGCTCATTGAAGAAATAATCAATCGTATAGAAATGACTAAGAAATATAACATACCAAATATGATAAGTGAAAATCTATTCCTACTTTAAATCAGGTTACAGACAAAAATTTTCATTTGCAAAAGGAACAACAAAATTCATTTGATTTCATTTTGAGCAACAAAATTCATTTTGAACATCATGCACGAATGAATTTTTATTTTGTTTCAGTTAAGCTGCACCATATATACTTCTACTTAATTGAATTTTGAAAATAAATTGTAAATTATAACCATATAAAATTAAATTATAGTGTGCAATCTTTGTTAACTTAAATATGTAAAACAATATTTGCATATTTTTCTCATAAATTTAATTGTAAAAAATGAAAATTTTTGAATAATTTATTGAATAGTTTTATATAAGAACATATTTATAGATATTATTCGAACATATTATTTACAGAAGGAATTTTAAAATTTTGCATTCACTTATTTGAGCTAAATCAACAATTTGTCTTATTTGCGTTATAGTTAAATGTTTTATTTAATTAAGGTAACAAAAATATTTTTGGACTAGAGATACTCTAATAATTTTAGATTTATTTTTTAACTAGATAAACTGTTATAATTTGCGATAATTATTCTGAAACTTTGGAAACATGTATATAATAATTTGTAGTATTTTTAATGTCTTAGAATGAATGTCTATGAAAATCAGAAACATATCAGGTTGATTTTTTACAATTCATTGAAATATTATTTTAAATGCTAATTAAAATTTTGTAAACAGAAAAGCAACATACTCTAAAATTAATTTGATAAATAGATTTGATATTGTCTTGAAACTGATATTTTCTACTTGTAAATTGTTTCTAAATAATTTGAAATTACTTCAATTTATTTATTAATACACGAATAGACCTATAATTATTTTTAAAAAATTCTGAAAGTGATTAAATATTGCGTAATTTATAATTTAAATAAATTTTTATGGACGTACAATATTTTTAAACAGTTAATTTTTCAGAGAATCTTTGAATAATTATACAGATATAGATTTATGATAATTGAAACATGTAACCATATTTAATACTTTTTCAATCTGATTAACGAAAAATCTAGCATTAAATAAAATCAATAAAGTATTGGAAAAAATAAGCTTCAATTTTTGCGAAATATTTAGATTAGTATTGCTAAATTTGGTTCCTTATTCTTCACTTCTTGTTAAATTTGAAATTATTAGACTGGAAAATAAATATTCACATTACATTTCAGTATACATTTATAGCAAACATTTTATGATTTAATTTAATCACATAAACAAATGGTTGAAAACTTTTTCATAATTAAATTTGTCATCGTAAAATGTCACTCATTGTTGGAATGGTTTGATAAATTGATTTTTCATAAAGATTAATTCGAGTCTTTTTTCCAAATAAACATTATTAGTTACAGTGAATGATTTTTATTTAATTAAAAGAAAATCGTTCATTTAGCTGTCATTGTCATCGTAATTTATCGTAAATAAAATCGTATCTTCACCGTAAATATTAAAAAAAGTATTTTGAAACATATTTTAATTTATATCTGCTCGTCAAATATTTAAAAAATATTAAATTTTTGATTCCAAGATGAAACTATTTCATTAAATAATTGGAAAATGTACCTTATTCCTAAATATCTGTGATCCATTGTATTTAGAATTCCACGTAATTCTAACTAAACATGTCTATATTTAATCATCATACTATAAAAAATGTGTTTAGTTACGTAAAGTCTAAAGATTATGCTTACATAATAATTAACAAAATTATATGAAAATAATTTTATGTTTATAATTAATTATTTTCAATAATTACTTCTACCTATTTAAGATTACTTAGAAACAAGCAGTTATTTATATTAAATTCCTATTGACGTTCTTACTAAATCTAAATATAAGTACTAAATATAAGTTTTGACTATTTCCTACTTGAAAAATTTGTTAACATTAAGCTGTAATATTTAAAAAAAAATAAGTGGCCACTAGATGGCAGTAGTTAACATGTCATGTAAAGAGATGTATATGTAGTTGAAAGAGAGAGAGTGTTTATGAAGGAGCTCGTAATGAAAGAGCTAGATGTCTGTAAATAATTCTACATGTAAATAAATTGTAAATATTTATTAAGTACTCCTTCCTTCCCCACCTAAGCGCTACACGTCATCCGACAAACTATAACGGAATAAACCTTAATAAATTTTAGGTATTATGAAATATTATGATGATTCATGATTCTTTAATGATTACAACGTGTCCTTATATAGAATTATTAAATCGTATAATCGTTATTTCCTTATGAGGGTTGATCAAAAGCTTTCTTTATCGAGAAAATTTTTCAAAATATATGGAAGAAAATAGTAGATTTTTTATACATATAATGATTTACAATATATTTATCTGAGAAAAGAATCCAAACTTCAATATCTTATAACTCTGTGTTTAGAGGGAAATTTTAAGCATTATACGTTTTATTTGATTTCTTTTAGCTACTCTAAACATGAGACTTCCCCTCCTTCCGTGAACAAAATATCAATCACTGATACTTTTGATAAATTATTTTGTATTGTGTACATTTTAATATATTAATCTGTAAAACTTTATGTTTTCATTTTAAATGTGATGATATTTCTGAACTTTATACTGTTGAGTGGCATAATTATACTTTCACTTGCTGCTCATGAAATATGCTTCCCGGATTAACAGGTATTCTTCCAAATTGAATGTGTAATTTACACATATCAGAAAATTACTGAACAAAATGATCCCTAATTTTTTAAAACTGTTATAAATCAGCTCTCTAAAAAGAAAATTTCAGCTTCATAAAGGAATGCAGTTATCGCTGTGAAAATTAAAATAAAAGGAGTGTTTACTGTCAGAAATTTATACATCAGGTAAGCTTTTAGTCTGATGATATTAAGCTTCTGGTGGTAAAATATTGCTGTTTTCACATTTGTTTATGATATCAATGACGAATAAAGGAAAATAACGAATGAACGAATAAAGGGACTGTTGAAGAAATTTAGAAAGGTCTAATAAACAACAATGATTGGAATACATCAATTAATGGCTGTAGATAAAAACATACATTAGAGCTGCACGAGTCTCATTTGTTGGCGTGATTATTTGGCAGTCTTTTTGGCAGAAGAACAATATGGAATTATATCTTTCCCTTCATCTTTAGGGCAAAAATTATAAACATTAAGCGAATTTTAAGTTTTGTTGGTGATCACTCAGTGTTTAATTTGGAATGTATGCCTGGGATTGGATATTTCAATCAAAGTTTTTCAGAATATTGAAAGTTTAACGAAAAGTGTGAGTTTTTTCTCCTTATAAATTTTTCCCAGTTCCAAATCATGCAGTTGAATATCCATTTTTTAGTGATGAGTTTTAACTATTATGTATTTAGAGTTAAAAAAATCGACTATTTCATTAAACTGGGTATTTATATTGATAGAATTCAACAAAAGCTCTACACTGAATGGCTGAAAATCAAGAGTGAAAGTGGACAGTTATTTTAGAGTGTAGGGAACGACACACTATCAGAATTATTTACGAATATCATCATTTTAAATGTAATCAATAATCCTAATAACAATTCTTCTACCAGCCCAAAAGCTATAAGTTTTTGTGATTGTCTTCGTATGTAAGAGTTAACCAAAAATAAACGAACAACAACTTAATGATTATTTTATAGAATATTTTATATTGTTAGTGTTTAATCTTTGAAGTATTGGGAAAATAAATCACAGTTTATAGCAACTAAAGATAATATTATTGAACTTAGTAAAAATATGGAATTTTGTGCAAAGAGCAAAAAAATAACATCCATATTTTCTTATAAATTCTATTTTTTTGATTTTCTCGTAAAAAATATTACTGATATTTATGACGCTAAAATGCTTTTAATTCCCAAGACATTATAGAAATGCTTATTTCTTTCAATTTGAGTAATATTCAATTCCCGACAACATATTTACTTTTATGTATTTAAAAATTTGAAAACAATTCAAACTGATTTCCATATACTATTTACATCAGAAAATCTCATCTGCATCATGCAAAAATTTTGATATTTCAAATGGTGTTATGCTTGTCACCATTTTTGTCAGTTACTTCTGAAAAGAAAATCTAGTTTGCATTTCAAAACAAGATGCGTTTTGTTTCTAAGGATTGTAAAAAGGATTTATTCCGGTATATATCATAAGATAAATCTATTTCAATAACAGAAAAACTAGTCATATTTAAAACATATGATGAGGTTTTTTGAGCATTTGGCAAACCCGTAATTGTTTTAGATACATAAATTTCTTTTTATACTATTTATCACATACCAACTCATTTTATGAAAATTTACTTTCATTCTAATCAAGTATCAAAAATATACCTGAATGTTTTACTAAAAAGCTTAAGCCAATACAATTGCATTTTGTTTACCGATGAAATTAATTGCAAAAAACTTGAAACTTGTTTCCAGCAAAATATTGCTGATTGTTTCATTATATTATTATAATCTATTTTGTATATCACAAAATTAATTTAATTAGCTTAATTTGTGATAATAACTACTTGTGTTTGTGTAAATCTTCTGTGTACATGGATAATTTGAAAAATAATAAAAACCTGATAATTTTCTAACACTATCTTAATGATTAGCTTTACAGCAACATAAACTTATAATAATCAGTTTTCAATTTACTACAATTTATGAAGTAGTA
>JAPDSC010096305.1:0-92377 GCA_026290005.1 Latrodectus geometricus
CAATTAACTTATGTTCTTATCCCAAAAAGTTAATTTAACCCATTATAATATGCATTTATTCAATACTTTTATTTCTTCATGAGTTTCATAAATTCTTTTGATGAAATTAATTTATCAATATGTCTTGAGTTTTTAGATTCTAAGTGAGATCGAATTTACTTTTTGAAAATTAGATGGCAATGAATTGGGTTTAGAACACTTCAAAAGAAGTAGTGCTTTTTTTATCAAAATTTAAATTTAAGATTTTTGTTATTCAGTTTTAAACACTATTTTTAAAATATCCACATTATTATACACTTATACTTATTTTATTGAGTACATGTAGTCAAATTCTTAAAGGTAAGTATACACTGTCTACCAATAAGTATTTGGGCACCTAGGCAAATGACGATATTAGCGGTTCTGAGGTATGTCAAGGCCTCCACCAGTATATATCGTGTAGGAAACAGCATCGGCATTAGTCGCATGCAAGATGATGATTTCGAGAATGGTATAATTATCGGGTATCACAAATGTCGCCGATCTTTAAGGGATATATCTAGCGATCTAAAGTACACAAAATCTACCGTGGCCTATGTGATTAAGAAATGGAAGGTGAGCTGTGATTGTCGGAATGTGCCCCGAGTCGGCAGACCAACGAAACTGGGAGATAGAAACCGACGAGTGCTGCCACAGAAATTCGGAAGAACCGCACCCAACCGATGGCCCTCATCCACGAGGAGTTACAACTGGCATCCGGGAGTATTGTTTCAATGAATATTATCTATAAGAAAGCACATCTGCTTGGTATTCATGGTCGTGCTGCTGCCCATAAGCCTTTGATCACAAAGTCCAACCACGCTGTCGGTTAATGTGATGCAAAGCACATATAAATTGCACCGTAGTAGGTTAGTGGAAATGGGTTCTTTGGAGCGAAGAATCAAGATTACTCCTTTATCGTTCGGGTGACAGGGTCTGAGTCGAGCATCTGCTTGGAGAACGTCTCCTGCCAGAATGCATTGTGCCAACAGTCAAGTTCGGTGGAGGTGGAATTATGGTCAAAGGGTATGGATTGAGACCCTTGGTCCCCATTCATGGCAGGCTCAACGGCGATGCCTACTTCACCATTTCCTACGTTGTGGCAGTTTTACGGGTTGGACGCCTGTTTCTTTCAGGAAGACAATGGCAGTTTTCATATATCGAAGTTAACCAAGGCTTGGTATGGTGCCAATTGAGTCCATCGAATGGACTGGCCTTCCCAGAGCCCAGACCTAAACCCTTCCTAGAACCCTGGGACGAGTTGGATCACCGAATTAAAGGGTGCACTACTCGACCAAAATCGGTGAAGGAAATTATATGTCCACTCCAAGAGGAGTGGAAGACAATACCACTAGCTGCAATACAATGATTTGTGGAAAGTATGTCCCGGAGGGTTCACGCTGTAATTGCCTCTCATGGAGGTTCTCTACCATTTATTGCTTTTAAATAAAGTTAGTTTTTCTTTTCTATCACAGGTGCCCAAATACTTATTGGTATATCGTGTATTTTTAGCACTTATCAATTTTATTTTACTTATGAATTTCATATATTTTCCTTTTCAATGACTGAGCTAACTCCTAACTGATATACCATACATTATGAGAAATTAACAATATTTAGTGATTCATGTTAATACCACACGCCTTTTAACTTAATGAAAAATTTGCGATGTGAATTAAATTCTGGAAATTACAGAAGAGTTTTGAATAATCAAAATAAACCTATATAAATTGTTTTATAATTCACTTTATGAATGAAATATAAGTGTAAGAATTTAGAATTTCGAAAAAATATTCCTTTTTACGCATATTCTCAGGAATAAAGTCAGATTAAAATGCCAATGAAAAAAATGAATCCATTAGTAAAACAATACGAAAAAACAAAAACATAAACAACTAGTAATTATAACACCTTTACCCCCTATTCTAATGATTGCTTGCATAAAATGCAAATAATAATTTGAATGAAAAAATCGATCTCATTATTCAATTTAATCACTGAATGTTTAGAAAATGTTTTTCATCAATTTTTAAATAAGCAATAAAACATTAATTTCGAGAAGCACAACTTTTGCGCTGACAACAATCTGATTTGAGTATATTTTGACAGCTCTAAAAGAAAAAGTTTCAAATCGGTAGTCAAATAGTCAATTTCAAATTGGTTACCATTTCTATTTCAGAAAATTCTTTTGTTATTTTTTTTTATCAGATATTCAGCATGGTTAAACATGGTTTTCCATCAAATTTAAGAATATGTTTGGTACCCCTTGGAGGTATTATTAACATTAAGTATTTGAAGGATGGAGAAATTCGACCCTATAGTGGGATTGAATATCTTTTTTTAAATATTCTGTTGGAAACTCTACAAGTCAAAGCCACATATAGCATACCGAATCCTCTTTCATTTGGAAATAGGTTCGAAAATGGATCATGGGATGGAGTAATGGGATTACTACAAAGAAATGAATGTGACATTAGCGTGAGCACTCTCATGTTAAGAGAAGATCGTACTGAGGCGGCGGGTTATACAATGCCTTACCATTTTGAAGAGGTTAAATTTGCAGCAAGACAACCAGTACTAGCTTCAAAACAACACGTTCTTATTGATCCTTTTCTACCTTCACTTTGGTATACCATCGTAACAATACTTTTCACACTGCCATTAATTTTTATGCTTGTCAATAAAAAGAAAGTGCCTTACGTGGATTTTTTGACAAAACTCTTAGCTGATTTGACAGAGCAAACTGCGAAACCAGACAGAGACCTCGTGTTTGGTGAGAGAATTCTTCTAGCGTTTTGGAGTATTGGAGCGAGATTAATTTCATTTGCTTACGTTTCTGTGTTGTTGTCCATCATGTTGGTTCCCAGCTTCGAACCAGCAATTCACACCATCGATCAGCTGGTACATGCCGTTGAGAATGGTCACTATGACTGTGCTGTTGCTCAAGAAAGTGTTTACTTACATATTTTGCAAACCAGTAAAGATATGCGTTTAAAAAGACTTGCTAAAGCGATGGTAAAAAGTAAACAACAATTTTCCGTAAATGACGCCTTATCCAAATCTGTTATTGACAAATTCGCTGTCATACTACCAATGACATATATGAAAGTTTCGGTAGATCCAAGAGTTTCGATTTCAAAAGAAGCAGTATTTGCAGCCCAACTATCAATTTATACAAGCAAAAGTTTTTGCTGCACGAGACTTTTAGATAAAATTATTAGCCGGGTTACAGCTTCTGGACTTTACTTGTATAACATGGACCACTATAGATTACGAAACAGGAAATTCAAATTGATAACACAGCCTGTGATAAAAGGGGATGAAATAATAATGAAACTTTCCTTGGAGCACTTATCTGGTGCTTTTATTATATTGATTATTGGAGTATCCCTATCGTTATTGGTATTTGGAGGTGAACTTATCTATGACAAATACCAAAAAAGCAGAAGTTATTACTGATGATATTGTCTATGAAAGTCTGGTTTTATCTCGTCACTTCATTCGGACGTTAGTTCATTTTCTGTGAGTATAACATAAGAGTAGTTAATCAGGCTGTGTATAGTTTAATACCATGGTTGACTGTAAGAGGCTTTAGAAAAATAAAACTCAATATTTCTCTAATAAACCTTTGTTGAATTTAAATACCTCCAGCACTGATGAGTACTGTTTCTAACATTTAGAAAGCAAGAATAATATGCTTAAATGTCTTAAAGCAGTATATTCATAAATACTCATATTATTCAATAGATAAAACTTAAATTAATTTAGCATGCTTAGTGTGATCAGAATATTGTAAGTTTAACAAATGCAAAAATATACTTTTTAATTAAATATGCTCCATTTTCATCATTCAACGTTTCCTTGAATTTAGTTTATTGAAAGCGTTGTGATTTAATTATAAATATATATGTATGTGGGGGTTGGAGTAGGAGTTCATTAAATAATGCGTAAATTGTCCGAGATGCATACATTTCTACGAATCGAAATCCTCATTAAGCTGATGGCATTGATAGACCATCATTTACATGTTAGAATTTTAAGTTTTCAATGTATTTATTTTATAATTATATTATCATGGAAGTTACAATAAAAGATCAATTTAATTTTATCATCATGGATCATATGAATTTTAGCATTTTTAATAGTATATTGATTTTAAAAACTTGTAATATATTGTATATTACATATTTCAAAATATGTTGCTTATAATATATATTATATATATGACTTTGATGTATCACATACTGGTGTGGGAAAAGTCTGGAAATTAATAATATATTATTTTGTTGTATAAATGGCGAAAACTTTATGGAAGATTAATTTTCAGACATTAAAAGTAAAAAATATGGGTGAAATATATCAAGTTTCAGAACGTTTCCCTTTATTAATATGACACATGTATATAATTTAGGAATTTAATTTTGTGTCACTATTCCTAACAAAACATCTTGAAAAAACTGATTATTTCTAGTTTTTATATCGAAACAAGATTTCATTTTCTTTTTTATATATATTATAATATTTCTTATTTTATTTAAAATGAATCTATTTATGTTAAAAATATGGAACTTTTTACACCTCTAAAACTAAAGTTATTTTCATACACATTTAAAAAAATACTTAAAAAAACGTATTTCAGATGTATACAAATAAAATAAAATATAATGAAATAAAAATAGAATATATTTGAGGAATTTGCTAGAAAACAAACGTATTTCCATTTAATTAGAAATAAGGTATATTTTGCATTCATAGAGCTTTTGATTACTTTTCATTCACATTTGATTGCTGTTTTGTGTATACTAGACGAAATAGAACATAAAATTTATTTGAAAAATTACTTATTAATACTACGTCAAAGAAAATAAGTTAATATAAGCTATCCAGAGCGAGATGAAATTTAATATCTTGATATTCGGTGTCAAAATATGTATTAAATTATGATACTAACTAAAAAATAGTGGGCAAATTTATATTTTTAGGAATAAAATGTTATTTGATAAGGTATTCATTAGGTTGTTGTATATTTGTTCGAGGCTAAAAAGGATCCAAATAATAGCAATGTTTTTCTGTGTATCATAAATTTAATTTCCCATTGATTCTAATGGTATTCATTATCAAAAACATAGCCAAACATTCATCACTATTGACGTAAAGTGAGTGAAAAATTTATCTTTAAATTTTCTTGACTTCATTAAAAGAAGGGGATCCGAGATTATTACCTACTTAAAAATTAAAAGAATTCACAATAAAACGGGAAATTGAATAGGCGTCTGTCATGGATAATACGATTTCGTGGATAATCCACAAAATTATACAAAAAAGGAACAAATCAATACACGAATATGCGTTTACACAATTTAAAAAGTACACATTTATTAATTTATAAAACTATTATTATTTATAAACTTGTTTATACAGTTTACTTTTTCAGACAGTCAGTCAAAAATTTCAATTTTCTTCCCAAATGAAGACATTATTTTATACGAATTAAATTGTTTTTAGATTCTGTATATCGCAGATTACTCTCGAAGCGGATAATAGTGATTTTATTACATTCAGACAGTGATTTTATTACACATTTTATACTAAATCTGATATTGATATCAAATATGTCATTTTAATAACGAATATCACTTACATTAACTATATTTTATTTATTAAATTCTTTATCGAAAGATATATGAAATTATGTAAGCTTCCGTTTTGTTTAACAATACATTGGGGCATCATAGTTTAATAATGGAGTTCGAGAAAATAAACAAAGTGCTCTGATTTTTAGCCTGTTTTGAAATTAATTTATTACTTCTTATTACTCAGAACTGAATTTAATTTCTTTTAATTAATATGTATATTTTAGTATTTATAATGCTTTTTTTTCAATAGTGTCCCCATAAAGCTAATAATAGCGTATATAGAATTAAAATTTCTTATCTGTATCAACAAATGGAACATTTTAAACTTTAATGCAAGATATAAGATCCTATGATGAAAAAGATACTAGCAATGGTTTCATATTATCTGATGCTGTTTGTTTGTTTCCCTTCAAGCCTTATTTATTGCTGTGGTTTTCAAAGCAGTTACTTATAAATATGAGAAATCAAGTAGGTCTCTGGCCTTGATCTTTTAAGAAGAAGCACGTTGTTGAGAAACTAAGCAATGATTGTATTTTGTGAAGCATCATTTCTACCCCCAAAAAAATATGAAGAAATAAAACATTTATAATGAATTCTAGAGATAATCAGAGTGAGAGATTGTTTAACTTAAAGTTTTAACAAAAGTGGCTATCTCATAACCTTCATCTTTTAAATTGAAATTCATTGCATTATTTGTTGTGAGAAAAGTATGAAGTTATCACTTATCTACGAGCTCATCATTTAATTATTTAAAGCTAGTTTGCGAGTGTCAGCTAACAATAAATAAAAAATCCACATAGTTTTGAATGATAATACAATTATATTTTAAATTAATAAATTTACACGTATAAATTTAAATTTGTTTCTACTTAATTAATTTCCAGTTTTTGTAGATTTTTATATTTGAAAATGTTATTTAACAGCATGAAGTGGTCAGTTGAAAGCTTTCGTAATAACATCAAATCACTTATCAAACACTAATCACTCTAAAACTGTTGAAATCTGCTGTAGAATATTTGAAAACCAACTGTCTTCTGCTATGTATGAAATGTCTGCATGAATTTTCATAAACCACAGGCTTAACTCACGAGTGGCAGTGGGAAAAAAACTTCCCAAGTACATTTTTCAAAAGACAAGTAATATCCCTATCAAGTTGTCAACAATAAATAGGATATTGAACCCGAGATCTCAGTTCGAAAGTGTGTGATTCTACAATTGTAATAAAGAAACTCTTAAACTGTGAAGGACAAGCTAGGAAGTCTGCAAATACTGGAATGCTTGTGTATCACAGGTGCGATGTCCACAGCACCTACCAGAGCACTAGAGGCAATTCTGGACCTGCCTCCACTAGATATCCTCATATGCAGCGCTGCCAGAATAACTGCATATAGAATGAAATTGCAAAATCAGTGGTTTGAAATTGCAAAATCAGTGGTGTGATACCCTCTTCTGGAGGTCATACTACTATTAGAAAAAAAATCAACCACCCAACTCTTCAAATGCCTTCAGACAGCATGGAAAGAACATACGTGTTTGAAAGACCATTCGAGGTAGTTTTTCCTACCAGAGAAGAATGGAAAAACAGCACGATTGAAATAAAAAGCAATGATCTTATCTGGTTTACTGATGGATAAAAAAAAGGCAACCTCTCAGGACTGAGGGTCTACGGCATGGCACCAAGATTCAGTCTTTATAAAGGGCTTGGGGAACATGCCACTGTCTTTCAGGCGGAGGTTCTTGCTATCGCCAACTGTCTGCAGATACATTTAAAGAAAGGCTACCAAGGTAAGCGTATTCTTATTTTCACAGCGACAGTCAAGCTGCATTGATGACTCTTTACTCATTCCAAGTCAAATCAAAAATTGTAATGGAGTGCAAAAATCTCCTTAAGGAACTGGCAAATGGGAATAAAATTATTCTTATTTGGGTGCCAGGGCATATAGGAATAGAAGGTAATGAAAGAGCTGATGAACTTGCAAAACAGGGATCCTCTTACAATCCAATAGGAATGGAACTCTTTTGTGGGATCAACATGAAGACTACAAGAAAGGCCATTCAAAAATGGGAAAAACAGGAGATGAACAAAGTTTGGCGTGATTCTCCTGGACAGAAACATGAGTGTGATTTTTAACTCATCTGAGAAAATTGTATCTGAAATTCTTAGACTCCCAAGATTGAAGACTCATGCAATTGTAGGCTTCATTACTGGGCACTATCATTTCAGGAAACACCTTCATACAATGGGCCTTTTTAAACAGGAACCAATTTGTAGGAAATGCCACGCAGGGGTAGAATCAGCTCATCATATCCTATATGAGTGTGATGCTCTTGCCCTTACAAGATTCACTACTCTAGGTAATCCAAATCCTAAAGAGTTACACCTTAACTCCATTGAGGGCATATCAGACTTTATAAACAAAGTAGGTGACCCAAGACAATGGAACAAGGAAAAAATTGGGCTTGGAGTATGGTACAAAATGCAACAATGCAGAGGTGCCACATATCTGACAAGCTCAAGAAGAAGTAGAACTCTTTGTGCATGTCTCTTTTGATCAAAACATAATATATTATGTAGATTTGTTTTGTCTTATAGGATCATTTCTGTAGTTTTTTTATACACTTTTGAAATCACTTATCGCATATAAATTCCTTTTAGTTTGAACACCATTCAAATGATGAGATGGATAAACTTCTCATCAAACATTCTTTTCATACTTATGTTGAGACACATGATCTCGAATGGTTAATATATAATTATGTTGATAAAAATATATATATTATCAACATGATATATATATTTATCAACATAACAATATTCACTGTATTAGGTTGGAATTTACTATCTTCAAGTCAATAAAGTATCAAATAACTTACCTTTGAGTTAAATTAAAAGTGCTCTCTGCTTATGTTTTTCTAAAATTATTTTTACAATGAATTTTACAAAACGCGATTTTCAGTTACAATCATTTGAATGTTTTTCGTATAACAACACCTTAATTTGGGCTGAGTTTCAATAACATTGATGAACAAATAAAAATTTAGTAAAAGCTATATTGAATGTTTATCTTGCATTGCTTAGGTATGTATTTATTTAGCCTAATTTTTTAAATAATAATTTTCCTTCATTTTTAAATTGAGAAAATATTTTCGGTGAATGTTTCAGTGCGTTATTTTTGAATATCTCTCATAACTCATTTTGAATAACCACACCCCGTATGATGTTTTCCGTATGATGTATGATGTAACACCCGTATGATCAGGGATTTTTGCGTGTGCAATATTATTTGTAGTTTTTTTTTTTTTTCAAATACTATCTATATCTTTATTAAATAACAGAAATAATCAAATACTATGTTAAAAAATGGCACACTTTTCTTAAAACTGCAGCATATTATTCTTGACTTTAATAGTTCAGAAAGTTATAAAACATATGAATTGCTCTTGCTTTAAAATATATGAAATAAATACCGAATAATTGTAATTAAATGCAGCTATTTTAGTAAAATGATTGTCATATGAATAACCAAGGTAAGTGTGAGTACAAAATTTTTCAGTTTACTATGTCAATAAGTTTAATCTCTTATCTTCTATTTTTTAGCTTCAAAAAATAAATAAGTAAATAAATAAATAAAAAATAAAAAAATAAAAAAAAATTGTTGATACAAGTGCTTTAAAAGCATAGGATTAAAAGCATAAGTGTTAATTTCCTAAAACAACTAAACACTAAATTAATTATTTTAACAAAAACAAAAAACTTATTTGAATATGAAATCCAAAAAGAATAACACACTGGCAACCAAAACAATCGCTTTCGGCTGTTGGTAAATCTTAATGTTTATTATTTTATGGTGTTTATTAGAACTGTTTCTTTTTGGAAGAAACACTAAATTTTTATCAGAGTAAGAACCATATGTTTGATACATAGTTTTCTATTGTTAGAAAAAAATCATGTTGTTTGGTATCAATTTTATCCTTGTTGACAAAAATCTACACTAATTCCTTTTAAGTGTTGAGTTCTTTCGGCATAGTTTTATTCAAGCACACCGTAATTCCAAATACTCAAAAAATTAATATTCGACTCAAAGCTGTCTTCTTTCACTTGATTTTGCTTTAAAGAAATGTAAATTTCGCTTTTTACCTGAAAAGTTAAGCAATTTGAAAGGTAAATCAATAAACTTAACATTGAGTTAATCATGAAGTTAGAAAAATGACATAAAAAATATCGCTAAAAATTTACACTTTGACAAATAAGGAAATATTATATTTCAATATATAAATCCTTGTCTTTTCATCTGTCTTCCTAATTATCAAATCTGCCAATCCAACAGTCAATTGAAATTGAGTCATAGTTACAATTGATAAATCATCATCAGTTTTAAGAATGATCTAATGTTTGAAAAGATCAACCGCATGGTCCCAAAGTAATGTGATTAGGGCAAAACAATTTTAAGCTTCCGCTTCATTTACATAAACAACCACGATTCGATTATGAAATAAAAACACTTTTGACAGTTGAGAAGACAGCACATCAAAGCGTTTAATGTATGGTCACTGAATTATTAGGTTAGTTCTATTTCAACCCTAAGAAACAATTGTGAATTACCCAACTTGCTTGCTTAATTTAGAGAAAAGTGGTATTTTCGAAGATTTCAAGCTACATCCTCAATTAGAAAAATACTTTTAAGAAAATTAAAAAGCATGCCAGTATGAGTCTATTAAAAAGATACAGTACTGAACTAAAATTATTTGGAAAGAGAAAACTATAAAAATTCATTCTAAAAAAGAAATTTTAGATGCTCAGCGGGATCTAGGCACTGTGGATTTAATAAAAATAAGAAAGTTTATCTACATTTGCAATGTTTGATAACATTAGCAAAGTTTGAAAATCTTTGTAAATGTTATTTCCCTTGGGAGAATTTCAAATTAATAAGGGCAACATTTTTACTTGCATCTTTCATTTCGGAGAGCATGTTTAATTTCTTAAAATTTAGCGCTATACATATCTAGAGATGTTGCTGTGGTTATATGAAATTTTGTTTTTGATGGTAATAAAATTCACAATAATTCAAATCATTATAATAGCCTCGTATATTTCGGTAAATATATTTAATAAATTTGACTGTTCAAATGTATTATAATAACTTCGGCTTTCTTTAGAAATTAATGAATAAATTTTACTTTCAAATATATTTTATAAATATATTAATTCTATTTCTTTATTATATACATGAATGCTGATGAGATAAAGCTTTGAGAAGGAAAGAGCAAAATTTGCTTTTAAATATTTTGTCCTAACTCTTTCCCAACAACTCTTAGAAAATACACGATATGAGTTTTGCAGACTGCATCAAAAACTGAATTTAATAATTTCAAAGAAATGAATTTATTAAAACTTATATAATGATCAATATACTTGTGGTGATTTCATTGACATATAACTTAATGAGCAGGTGTAGAGTCAATAATTATAATTATCAAAATAAAATATATAATCTTCTTTTTTATTTTTTTATAAAGTCTGATACATTACTTAAATACGGATTCAAGAAAAATAAAACACAGTTAAATATATGTATTTATAATATCAAACATTTTATTTATATTTCATTGAGAAATTTGGCAATAGCTTGTTCAATAGTGAAACTAATATTTCTCAAACATTCCAAAAATACTTATTAGGTAGATTTCATTCGGTTTTTAATCTCTACTGATTAAAAAAACCTAATGAATCTTTTTTTTTTTTTTTTTTTTTTTTTTTTTTTTTTTTAAAGATTTAACATCGGGTTATCGCTTTACTTACTCATTGTTAAATTCAATGTCACACTTTAATGTGTAAACTACCTATTAAATCTGGAGTTTTATTCAATAAAGGATTTAAGCACTAATATGAGTAAAAACTTTTGTTTTCATTAGAATCGAAGTTAAAAAAACCTTAAAATTCAATTGATATCTAAATTATAAATATAATTTAGAATGAAAGTTTTATAAAGCCTAAAACATAAAATTTTAAACAGGCATTTTTATTCCATACAAGCGTAAAAAGCAATATGGCATATATTTATAAAACACAATATAAAAGAATTCTTTGCTATTAAATAATGTCCAATCCTTTGTCCCCTGTTTTTTTATGTTTTAGATAGAAATAAAAGCAATCAATAAAGAGTTTTTTCTCCCTATCTGGAAACTCAACAGTTAAAATGAAATCATGTTGAAAAATCTGCCACGGTTTGTGTATGGACAATTCCAGCATCGATTAATAACCTTTTAAAATTGATGGAGTTATGATAAATAACACACAAAATTGCACTACACAAACTTAAAACGCTGATTCAACAAATACCATCATGTGTCCTTTCACTCCAAAAACCCATTTAACAATTGGCAACAAAAAGCAGTGATTCATTCGGCAAATCGAAATCTCTGTCTTTCTTTGATGGCGTCCAATGAATGGCAACAGTTCTTCTCTTTTTTTGTAAGGTTGTTCTTTCGTTCGACCATAATATTTCCCCCAAAAAACAACAAAGGGGAGTGATTCGTTATAGTTTAAAATCAATCGTGAATGGAACTGGTTCTCGAGGTCTGGAACGCCCGTCACGTGCTCACACACTGGTGGTCACAAGACCACGGACTTTCTTTTCTCTCTTCTGATGAGACGGACGGGCCCACCACGGGTCATCAGGAAGGGTCAAGAAGAAACTGGCGAGAGGTCGGGCCACAATGGCAACCTCACCCACGTTATCAACTTTCAGAAGAAGTGTATCACGAAGAGGCAGAGAATGACGCAAGGTACACTTATTCGAACAATTGATGCCAATAGTGGGCTTGCGGTTATGCAACGCCAATTGGTTAATACATCCTATAAATTGAAGTTTGCATTTGTTTGGTAATTAAGGGCATCGGTTATTTCTTCATTCTTATTTAGTAAAAGCTTTTTTTGTTTCTTCCCAGAAACAATAACAGATCCAATGGAAGACAAAATGTTACAAAAATATTTGCAATATGCAAATATTTCTTCGTATCATTATTAATCATGCATTTATTTATTTCAAATCCAAATTTAGGGCAATAAATCTTAAACCATTGCATTCTTGGAATTTAAAATTTTTATCGGAATTTTTTAACGTAAACATTGTATAAAAAAAAATAAGTTTTCTTAAAAAAAAAAATTTCTAAATTTTAAGCTTGAGGAAAAGTTTTTCTGAGATTTTATTATATATGACAGCAATAATGGGCATTCTGCGAATGGTAATTTTTGATAAATTTTAAGCTTGAGTAAAAGTCTTTCTGAGATTTTATTATGTATGGCCAGCAATAATGGGCATTCTGTGAATGGTAATTTTTGATAAATTTTAAGCTTGAGTAAAAGTCTTTCTGAGATTTCATTATGTATGGCCAGCAATAATGGGCATTCTGTGAATGGTAATTTTTGATAAATTTTAAACTTGAGTAAAAGACTTTCTGAGATTTTATCATATATGGCAGCAATAATGGGCATTCTGTGAATGAAAATTACTAATAAGACGAATTAAGTAATTACCGTAAACTTTTTAAATCGAATCACTCACTTACTGTTAAATTGAAACAGAGAAATTCTAAATATAGGTTGAAATAACTCATATTTATATTTGAATGAAATATATTAATAAATCGTACCGCATCAATACAAACAAAAATTTCAAGATTTACGAACTACTAGGTGTAAGAAGAATGGAGTGTATTTTATTAATAATAAAACCAAAAAAAAATTTTTTTTAGAACTTCGTATCGATGCTTATGTTTCGAACCCCAATTATTAATCCCCATTTCCGTTTGAGAAAAGTTAAAGTTTTAAATAATACAACTCAACTTATACTTTTAAAAAATTCTAATATTCTTTTGTTTTTTTATTTTCATGTTATAACTTACTTTTATTAACACTAACTAAAAATGTGTTAAAAATAATATTGTATAGAAAATAATAAATTATTGCTAAAAAATAAAAAAAATATTGATTTTTCTATATAAACCAAACTATATTTTAATTATATAATTTGAATCGATCCAAATGAAATGTTTTGTGGGTTTAGTTCGTTTCTAGGTCTTAATTACAAAAAATTTCTAAATCAGTATAAATTTTGATTTCATGTTCTCGTGTATATTATACACATAAACGACCATTAAGAAGAATATAAAAATTATAAGAACATAAGCTTTAAAAAAAATTATTAAAACATAAACTTTTAAAATTTTAATTCATTTATATCTTGTTATAAATGCCAATTTTAATTATGACAGGGAAGAATTTTTTTTTTATTATAGCTCTTATAAAATTTATAATAATTATTTTATAATTTCTTTCTTGGCATTATTGAAATATAAGACTGAGATTTGTTTTTCGAAAATACTGATTAATCAAAATATTCGAAATTGAATAAACATTTTATGTAAGATAAAAATTATTATTTAAAAAATAGAACTAAATATTTTGTATTAAAACTAAGAACATTAAATTCTAAGAATATGAATAAACATTTTATAGTAAGGTAAAAATTATTATATTTTAAAAAAAAATAGAAATAAATATTTTGCATTAAATTCTAAGTAACTCAAAATTTTGTAATACAATCCAACACAGTTGATAATTGTAATACAATCTAACCCTAGATAAGAAAAAAAATGTGTATAATTTTTAGGAAATTTTTTAGATAAATTATTATCTTAGAGATTTGCTTTTGTATTAGCAAAATTATTTAGAAAAGTGTATTAAAATATTATAACACAATATTAAGTAATCCAACAATAAAGATATAATTACAAAAGTGAAATTCTATTTGTTCTTAATGAAATAGACATTCGTGTGAAATTAGCAATACCAAAAACTTAGTTTAATTTTTAAAAGGATCAGATTTTGATTAGATGAGTTTTTTTAATTAGATATCATACAAGAGCGTCTATAAGAAACGGCCTGCACATTATAGCCCAGATATACTTCATATGTTATCTGGAAGTGGAAAGTCTATGAAAAAATGATATCGTTAAAGATTTCTAATTTTTCTCAAGCATCATATATATTACTTTATCAAGTAATTTGACACTATTTTGATGTATAATTTTTTAAATATAATAAATCTAAAATTGTGTTTTCCAACCATATCGATTTTCACTCTTAAAATTCTTTAGTTTTCCTCTAAAGTGCAAAAAAAACAAGACGAATAAAAAGTAAGAAAACATAGAAAAACAAAGCAAGAGAATAAGCTTAAATTTATAGTTTAATTTTAATATCAAAATAACGACATAAGAAAACATTTAATGATAAACATTTAACATGACAGAATCACTTTACTTATTTATTTCTCTCGCTCTAGAAGGCTTAGAGATAAATCATTAAATTTTCAACAGCTTTTTTCTAAAAAGTTAAAAAGAATCTAAATAATTCAGGATTAAATTGATCAAACAGCAATTTCTACTTTAATAAGTTTAAAGTTTAGTTGAATTTCTTGAATCTTTGAATAAAAATTTGGTGAAATATTTCATAATATTCATTTTAAATAATGATAAGAACGAGAAAGACCAGTGTCAAATCTGCTTTGAAATTTATTCGATTGTATGCCTACAAATCAAATTAACTCAGATTTATTTTAAAAATGTGAAAAAGTTAAAATTCCAACTTATTCTATGAAAAAATGGTTTTTCTTTAGCTTATGGTATGTATACCTTCATCTCAACTTGATCATTGATTGAAGTAAATGAAAAATATTAGCATCAACAGAAAAATGTTAGTCAAATAGAAATTCCAACGTATGCTATAAAAAATTAGTTTTGCTCTAATTTATGCAGAAAATAAGTGGCCTCGGTTTATGCCGAAAATTGTCGTTGTCTTAGCTAGCTTTGATGCCAGGTTTCAAATGATAATATTAAAATTAGTCCTAATTTATAATAGAAAAAGATTCTAAATATACTTATTTCCGACGCTTTATTTTTGTAAAATAGTTATATTTAACTTCATTACTATCTGGCAAAATAAATAACAGCGTAAAAATAAAGAAAATTCAAAAAAAAAAAAAAATTTAAATCGTCCTCGCTGATTTAAAATAACCATAAAGTGGATGTAATGGTTTATTTATGGCTTGCATAAAAAATTAAATATTAATATTGAATGTGCTTTACATGCTACAGGAAATAAATTTATCTTTACTTAATGATTAATAAGTATTCATTTTTAATAGCGGTATCGAGAGAGACAAATCTCCAATAATATATAAAATAACTAATCCCACTAAGATATTGGCCAAAATTTTAATTTCAATTGCTCACTGAAGAGCTCATTCTACTGACAAATTTACTGTTTTTAATTTTTGGGCTAAATTAAATATTCAGCATTATTGGTGGAAACAATTATTTGTTTAATTCACAGACCATTTATAAGTAAAATAAACTGACGCATACATAACTATAACGAAAAAAACAACCACTTTATGGTTAATAAAAGATTACTCTTTCTGTAATCATAGTATTAATGGTTACTATTTCTATCCAGAACCACAAGAATTTTATTCCCATATATCATAAGTGTCTTTTAATTAGTTAATAAAAGTATCATTTCTTTCACTGTAATATCATTAAAGTATTGAAATCAGACTGAACCAGAACCAATTGATTAACTCAGTCCAACAGAACAAAATTAATGAAAAATCGTGAAAAGATTTTGTAACTTTATTTTTTTCATGCAAAAAGAACGTCAAATATTGATTTTCCGTGTATCATCATTTTATTTCTTTTGCTAGTTATCCCGCATAGATGTGTATTTTCTTCGATTCTTCACCAGCATTAATTTACGTGACAGATCGCTCGTTCAAAGTTGAACTACAAGTCGTGAAACAAAACCGTAAAAAATTCAATTTAAATTTGAACCTTAGGAAACTTCGACCTTTAAATAATTAAAAATTCTGGTGTCTGATACCTACAGCGTCAAGCCAAGCTGGTTTTAATTAATGATGAAGTTTACAAAAGAGTTGAGACTAATCACTGGCGAGGAAGAATGGCTTGTGCAATATTCGGAAAAATCACGTTTCGTCATCTGTCAATTAAATTAATAAGAAATCAAGAGCCATAACTAAAAGAAATTAGGGCACAACCTCGACTCGTCAATTCAAAAAGACTTCTTAAACTTAAAAGGGATCGATATTGGTGTGATCGAGGAACAAATCGACTCCAAAAAAGAACAAAAAATAAGATGTTCGAAATGAGAACATCAAGAATGTTCCAACCTGTTCTTGTTCGTCCTCGAGTCTTCTGACGAACAGGATGGGCGAAGTTCATGCATGTAGAACAATCGTTTCATTGGGATTAGAAGAGAATATTTCAATAAAGATTTATTGATCCCCGTCAAAAACAATGTCTGTGTCAAAGGCGAAGACATGGAACCAGTCCGAAAGCGTGTTTGAATACCGATTTACACAATGGCCATTAACTTGGTGCTACGATCGAGAAGTTAATATAAATGGTTTTATTTTCCGAAAGCGAATGGATCTATAATAAAAGACATTTGTATGCTTGTAATGGCATCCATTAAATCGGTTCAAGAATGGGTATTACATGCTCTTAATTTTTACTGCCTGATTGATGATACTCTGTTGCATTTCGTGACAATTTGACTCCATCATAGCACAAACAAGCTTTAACAATTTGATAAATTCTTGTATAATTTGTCACATTTTCTACTTTATAATGCTACGTTTCATGGTTCACAACAATTTACTTTTTGTTTTTTTTTCTCGATACAATATATGATAGTTTTATAATATTTAATAGTTTATAATAGTGATTTCACATTTATGATGCAAAGTTTCAAGGTTTCAAAACAAGAATTTAATTTTTTAATTTATTTTCTTTCTCAGTATTATATACAATAGCTTCATACAATATAATAGCTCTAAAAGAATGATATAACTCGAGAAATAATTCAATAAATTTTTATTAAAATATTTTCTGCTTGCATTGAGTTACAAATTTCCAATATTGAAGTTATTCGTATATTTAGTTTACTTAATAGGCTTAATTTAAATTACAGTAAAATAAGATTAAATGTTATTAGGCTTTCAATATATATATACTTTTCTTACAAAAATTCCTTGTGATAAGAATTAAAAATGGAGGCTAATAAACACGTATAAGCAAAATTGAATTTTAAATATAATCAAAATATATACTTATAAGATGCAACAATGGATAAAACTGCTGAAATATTTTATAATATTTTTTTTATTTTAGTATGTTCCCAAATTGCTTCTTTTTCTGACTTAATATCATTAAACATAGTATTTTTTCGTAAAATATAGTAAATTAATAAAATAAATAATACTAAAATTTTATTGTGTGGAAAAATTACTAGTGATTCTAACAGCCCCTCAGTTGTATTTTACTATATTAATAGTTAGTCTATGAATATAAAAAGAAATTCATACAATTTCTATAAATTTATACAGAAACGTTTGTACATTTCCCCTAGCAACGACCTTTAAAAACAAATTACTAATTACACTCAAATAAAATCATTTCCACGTCATAGATTTTAATTTGGAAAATTCAAAATCGACAAACAATTCAAATTAGCTTTTCGATATTTTACATTAATTTACTATAATTCCATTATTAAAATTGGTTGATAGTGAGTCTATCAAGATATGCCTTTTCATCATTATTATTGTAATTTACTATTGATAAACAAAGAAATTTATTATAGATAAAGAAATAAGTTATACAGCACAAGATTACAAAACCAATCAATTTTCATAATGTCATTTTGCAGTGTAAAGTGAGAAATTAAAATTATTGACAAAAATTATATTTTATTGCTTCAGATCAATCTACTAAAGTTTATTCTTTAAAGTTACGATAAATTTATTGGTGTGTAAAATTTCATAAACCAGAAAAGTTGGCACAAATTCCAGTAAATTTTACAATAAATTATTTTATATTGTTCCCCAGAACCTATTTAAAAAATATTAAAATACAATACTTAGTTTTCATCAATCATCAGTTGAAATTAAAAAAAAAATCATCACAGTTGAAATATACAGTTTTACATGTTTTAGAGCGTATTATTAAAAACATTTTGTGGCACTGTTTGCTTGTAAAAACAATTGAACGTAAAAATACTTCGAATTAGTTATTTTAGAAAACCAAAAAGAAATTATTTAAATGATAAACAATTTACACAGCTTGCTTACTAAAACAAAAAATATCTATTACAACTAAATTAGAGAAACGAAAATAATTTATCAAAGTTATAACTCTATGATTATTATATATTGTAGTTTTCTATTGTTACGGTGAGAAAATATGTGTTATTTGTTGCCATTTTTATTCCTGGTCTACGAAACTTTACACATAAGCCAATTTATTTTACATAGAAACTACATATTATTTATTTACTTGATTTTTAAAAATCAAATAATAATAATACCTAAAAGCATTATAATAAGACACACACACAGAAAAAATTCGGTCTCGTTAATGTTGTTAATATAAAAAAAATTCCCAAATTATGAAATGCAATTTTGCGATGACAGTTTAAATATTGAATCATTTTATTACAAAAATCAATAATTCCTAAAGTATTTACAATCCAATTTGCAACACAAATAAATATGATGTGGGAAAACAATGCTTAGAATATAATAAATGTAATGAAATTTTACATGTTCCTCATCAGACTTGAAATAAACATATTAGTATAAAAAAATATATATATTTACAATAGTATATATATATTAAACTTAAAAACTTCAATTTAAATATCAGAATGGGGAACTTTTATCTCAAAACTATACGTTAAACTTGTCTTGATATCAAAAACAAGCAAACTTTTATATTCTGGAAAGAATACAAATATACAGAATAGATTCTATTGTTATCAGATCTCTGATATTCTTATAGAAACTTACAGATATTTCTAGATATTAAACATATTACTCATATCGATATAGATAATAATTTTACTTTACATAACATGCAGTATTCTCATACTTTTCTGTATAAATAATAAGATGATAAGAAAAATAATGAATGATAAAAAAAATCTTCAAAGTAGAGCGTAATGCGAAACAGCGCTAAACGAGGCTATCTTTACATGAAAATATTGGGGTTAGGGGAAGATGGCTAGGAAATTGGTTAGGTATTAAATTTAAAAAGTATGTTTTTTTTAATAAAAATAAAACCAAACAATTATTTCTTAAAGCCCAAATTAATACCACATTATTATTTCTTGCAAAAATAAAAACAAAATATAAATAACGAAACGAATATTCTTAAAAAAAACAAATAAAATTCTAAGTCAGTCATATTTAGTTAGCCTTCGGAATTTTCAGTGTTCTGCCTTTTTGTGACAAAAGCATCTAATGTTGTTTGCCTTTGTCTTTTGCGTTGTTCACTTAAAAGTTCTTCATAAACGGATAGAGCATCTCTAACAACATGCCTTACTTTTGAGCTCCTGTCAAAATTCGGATCATTTTCAATGAATTGATCCATTATTTCAGTTATGGTAGACAAACTCCTTTTTACAAACGACATCGAAAGTTCTTTTTGCTCTTCTTCTGAATCACTGCTGTCAACATTTTTGTTTTCTTCTTGTTCAGTTAATTCCTTGAGCTCATCATTAGAAAGACTAGCCACTGCTTCTTTCCGCACCAAACAAGAAACACAAGTACACTCTTTCGGATATGTATTTGAAACCTATCGCTGCATAATATTTCGGGGAATCCCCGTATGCTGCAAGCGATTTCGTGGAATCACCGGGTTGAAATAAAAGAGCGCTAAACCGAAACAGCGCTAAACGAAACAGCGTTAAGCGGGGTCTTACTGTATATCTGCTTGCAAGTTGCAACATGCCTCCATTTGAAAACATTTTATTTTGATTCATGTTAGGAAAAAAACTCAGTTATTTTACAGTTCTAAATTTTGATTACTTATTTTGTACGTTTTTAAGAAAACAATATGCATATCGATATAAGCAAGATTTTCTTTTTTTTTAAAGAAGACTTTTTTTAATGAGAAGAAAATAAAAATATAACTAATAGTGTCTTCAACGCGAACCGTATTTGAGCCGCAAAAGGTAAACTTCCGGTTCGCTGGATTCTCATTAAAAATTTATTGACGCGATTTGATAATCGCTTTAGACAAAAAAAAAAATCCTTCTTTACTTTTTATTTTTTGATATAATAATAATAAATAGATTTTTTCCATACTAACAATAACCTTATTGAAATTTGCCACATAAAGAGTTAATCAAAGTTTGCTTCGATTCTTTAACGAAAAGAACTTTATGGCTTGGTCGTGATTTCCGATACACACAGTCTGTTTACAGAAAGAAAATTAATTTCTTTCATATCGCAATGTAAGCATTTATTATTTTTTCATTTCATCCATATTGTTTAGTCTCTCGTATCAATTATATTTTTCTTGCCCTTTTAATGAAAAGCACACTTAAATTTCTTTTATTGTTTTATTTAGAGTAAAAAGAACGTTGTAATTTTATTTTTCTTCTAACGAGTTTTTGATTTAATTTTTCATGGTGAAAAATTAAAAAAAGAAAGGTCAAAATCAAAAATAAAAGAAAAAAAAAACTAATTGACAGATTATTACCACTTTTTCATCGCCAATAAGAATTTAGACTAATACTTAGAAAATTGTTTGTAAAATTGATTTAAACTTTTACAATATTTTTAATTATGCCATATTTTCCTACCTTTTCCTATGCTGAAAAAACTCCTCAAAAATTTATAAATTTCAAAGGACAATTATAATAATATGTACTACGCTTAAATACTCAGTCTTCGTTAATAAATTCATTTAGCTAATGAATAAGTTATTATTTCTAAATTACTTCAATACATGTAAATAAAAGGATAATATATTTAATTAAATTGTTTATTTTAAAATTTTATATGAATAACATAAGTAATTCATGATTTTGCTTACAAATATCCAAATTTCTTAAAATTATTTGATAAATTTAGTACTGTTTCTCCTATTTAGAAAGTGGAATTCATTTAATTATTAGGTGAGCGATTTCACATATTTTTCAAAGAAAAACATTATTTGCATTTATTTATTTCTGTGTTTATGTTTAAATGATTTCATATAAAACTAGTTCTGAAAAGGAGAATAAAATAAATAAAATATCCCAATTTTAAACTACTTTTAAAATGGTATGCTTATATATTTTTTTGGTAAAATTAATGAAAGCGCATTTTACATACAAAATAGTTTCTACGATTTTTTTTTACTGAAATTACTTAAGCTTGTTTGTTCTTCACTTTTTTTATTAGTAAAACTTTTAACCTTTCACTTAGAAATTTAATATTTAAAATAAATTAACGTGGGTTCATAATAATTGTTTGGATATAAACATAATTCATAGTCAAATGATATCCTAAAAATGCAATACACTGACTACCAATAAGTATTTGGGCACCTGTGACAGAAAAGAAAAACTGACTTTATTCAAATTCAATAGTTGGTAAAGCCTTTACGAGAGGCAATTACAGCGTGAACCCACAGGGCATACTTTCCACAAGTCTTTGTGTTACAGCTAGTGGTATTGTCTTCTACTCGGCTTGGAATAGACATACAAGTTCCTTCTTCAATTTCGGACGGGTAGTGCGCCCCTTAATTAGGTGATCCAACTCGTCCCAGATGTTCTCGATAGAGTGCAGTTCTGGGCTCTGGACAGGTCAGTCCATTCGATGAACTCCATTGGTGCCATACCAAGCCTTGGTTAACCTCGAAACATGACAACTGACATTGTCGTCCTGAAAGTAACAGGGGTCCAACACGCAAAAACTGCCACAGTGTAGGAAGCACATTGTCATCCAAAATGGTGCAGTAGGCATAGACGTTGAGCTTACCATGAATGAGGACCAAGGGTCCCAGTCCATATCAGGAGAAACTGAATATGCCTGTTAAAGTTAATACTTAAAATTTCTGGTAAAATTATCAAACAAAAAACATATCATAAGTTCCATATTTTATTCAATAATTGGTTAGTTAAAAATTCTTCTGTATTATAGATTTTATCATTAGTTTTCATAAGATATAGCAGGTGTAGAAATAAAAATACTTTATACATATGATATCAAAAATTATAAATATCAAACATTATCATTCATATAATTATAAATCACATATAAATGATTTAAGTATACTGCTGGGCATTAAAATTGCAATATTTAAGGAATAAATGATTTTACGAATGTTAAAATCCCATTAAAAGAAGAAGAAAGAGTTGGAATTTGCAAATGATTAGCATTTTAGCGTATTTGGATGATGCAGAAGGGAAATATTACATTTGAACCACTGCTTAAATAAAAAGTTGTGCAGTGGATTTCTCTTCCAGAAATCGATTTCCAGGATTAGAGTTTTCTTAGAATATCATGTTTTGCCACAAATAAGAAGAAATGCATATCAGTATGTGTGGGAATATGATATAAAAAGGATTGTTGTAAATCGAGACTCTGGATTATCGCTGCGTGATATTAGTCGAAAATCCAACCAGGTTTACGGGAGCATTAAATCGATGCTAACTAGATACTGAAGGGCTGACAAGTTTTTTATGGCCCTTATATGACTAACCAGAAAGGACAGGCAAATCGTAGGGTTGAGCTAGCTAAACCATAAAGCCATATAAAAAAATGGGCTTATTTGCAGCTGGTGGAGAATCCCCTCTCACACTGCTACATTTGGACTATCAAATGACTTCTACTTCAATTTTACTTGATAATGCAAACTAGAAACAGGTGGTGACTCTGTTGTGATCCTGCACTCACCATATGAAGTCCTGGTACCCATTGGACACACGATACGCACATCTTTAATTCGAGTAGAAGGTAATTTGAATGGCCATCGGTACATGCATCTCAAGCTTCGAAGATAGGGCACAACCAATGACATCTTAAAGCCACTGGTTGTGCCTTATCTTCGAGGCTTCCGAAACGCCGTCTTTCAGCAAGGCACTTGTTGTTTATCATGTTTTGATGTTTCTAGATAGAGAAGGTTGTCCTCACCTAAAGACCTTCCATCCATTAAAAACATTTGATCATGAGCCCATGAGAAATTGGTTCACCACTCCCCTCCAGACACTATGGTTGATAAAGCCTGGTTCAGACATAAAGTAACAGAGAATGAATTTTATTCATTTCAGTTATCAAAACCCAATTCAACTCCAAGAACAACTGGGTAAAGCTCATTTTAACCACCAAGACAGCAACTGGTTCTACTAGTATAAGACTCCTGTAACTTCCAAAAACACTTGAAAATTTTATCATTTTGTCTCCATACCATACTGTTAACGTATATTAATTATCTTCATTTTATTTACTTTCCTTCAAAGTGATGCAAGTTTAACGTCCAGCATTGTATCAATATCATTGAAAGCATAACTGTTGGTTGCAAAATTTCATACTTTTTACATAATGGAGAGTGATTGTAAATTACTGAGTGTACTGTTTCAAAAAATATTTTGCAATTTTCATTCAAAAATAACTATGGAATCTTGACTTTATTTACAAGAGTATATTGCTATTTATAACAACACTCATAATATTCGCCAATACAGAATAATATCACCATTCCAAATGTCTCACTCTTCTCAGTTTTCTTACTAACTTAAATGAAGCTATAAAATTCAAAGCTAAAGACTATTACCATAACATAATATGTTTTAGTCAAAGTCCAATTAACATATCAAAGTCCAATGTTACAATAACTTAATATATTTTATTTTACTATTATACATATAATATATCTTTTATATACAATATAAGAAGATTAAAAATGTAATGTTAAAATACAAAGGTTAAATGTCAATTAATTAAAAAATTAATAATTAAATATGCATGAAATGATAAAACCAAATTATTTTCTAAAACAATACCTTTTTAAAAAAGCAATGTATCAAATCTAAGTAGATTTTTATTAATTTTTAGGACTGAAATGCTTTTGCAGGTAACCTGAAAGAATTCTTTATATTGAAAGAAGAGTAAACATTGCTCATACTTAGTTAATAGATTAACAAGTGATGATAGGATGTAAACGATCAAGAACTGGTGGAGGTTCTACACATTGAGAAAATCATTCTCTACAAGAGAAAATATTCGTTCTAAAATTGACATAAAAATACGAAACCTAATATGAAAAAATAAAGCTAAGGGATAATATTAATAAAAGCTAAAAAATAATCCTTTGATCATAACAGATAATGTATGCAAAGAAGTTACTGTTCGCTCACAAATCATCCACAAAAAGGTTCAGCCAACTATAATGTATTGCTCTTTCTACTGTTAGTAAAAATTTGTAATCAAATAAATATATATTCCTACAGCATTCAATCTGTGTGTAGGCTGGAGAAAAAACTCTTGGCTGTTCAACAATCTATGTTGAGCAGATTCAGACGAAATCAACACAATTATGCTTTCCTTAAAACTATAGTGAGCGGGAATTAGACAATATGTGTTCTTCATCAACATTTTGACCATTTCACAACTATAGACATGCTAATAAGCATGGTTGAAGAGTCTGCAGAAAAACATCGAAATATGTAATATGAAACTGAATGAAACTCGTCCAAAATAATTTAGTACCCCGAGATGAAATTTCTTCTGGATTTTTTATGAGTGATTAAAAGACCATAATTGGAGAAATTATTTGATATATTACAACTGCATCTTAAGTCCTTATTAATACCTGACAACGTCATAATTTCTGCTAATCGAACATATCAACACCATTTTATATGTTATTGTTCATGCTCATCTAAATAAATATTTTTCATAGTTCTTCCTAGCACCCATGGCTTTATGGTGACTGCTTACCAAACACTTTAACATCTTCATTTGAGAGAGTTTATCAAATCTGTAACACCCCAAGAAGAATTTGGTTGCTCTTGGATGTTAATATATTTTACATATATTTAAGTATATTTTACATTTTTTAATTATAAAACTCTCATACTAAATTTAAAAGAACACAATGAACAAAAGCAAAAAATGTAAGTTGGTGTTTATAAAAATTAAAATTTTTAGTTTAACAAGTTTTTCTTTTAGGAATATAATACACTTCATATGAAACTTAATAATAACGCAAAGTTTAATAATTCAATATAGTGGCTTTAATTGCCATTGCAAACTATAATATCTTTTCAAATGTTGCTTGCTGATTTATTCTCAGTAACTGCAGTTATAAAATGTCATTTCAATTTTTCAACTAACATTTCCCAAAATGAATAATTTTAAGTAAATTTAGGGAATATTATGTATAATTCAGCAAAATAACTTATGTGTAAAGTTAACCAAAATATCAAAACAACATTGTGCAGCCTCTGTCATAAAACATTTTAAATAATTGTGATAGATTTTAAAGCCTTTACAATTTTAACTCTTTATTTAAATTTTTTTTAATTACTTTTATTGAATTTACAGGAAAATTCAAATTATATTATTTAAATAATTTATGTGAAATATTCCTACGTCTCCATCTGTATAGTTTGTGAATTGTATACTGCACAAGCAGCTTTTCTATATAGATAATTATACTTTACTTACATTACTACTTAATATAGATTAATATAGATAATTATACTTTCTATATAGATAGTTATATTTATGCCTAAGAATTTCATTAACTTTATAAGAATATTATTGTATTCTTCAATATCAGTATGATTTTTTATACAATAAGAATACACATTTAGAATGTTTATGTGAATTTATTGTACTTTTTAGTAAGTGTGATTTGAATTCCGCTTTGACTATAAAATATAGTGAAAGACTTACGTAAAAAATACTTTCGATAATAATGAAAACAAACAACAATGAAAACTATTTCTAAGCACTAAAAATTGGTTTAAATGGATGATTTCAGCATAAAATAAAATCTGGAATTCACTCAATCAATATAATAAAATATAATTATAAAAGTATAATAATAAAAAATATAATTATAAAAAATAAAATAATGATAAAAATAAATAACAATTAAAATCAAAAATTGAGATTGGCTTATATATAATAATAAAAGATAAAAAAAGAAAGTAATATTAAAAGTAAACAGCAATTAAAATTAAAAATTGAGATTGGCTTATTTTCCCATTTATATTTCAACGTAAATAAACGATTTTGATCAATAATGAAAATGTGAAAGTGAAGGATACTATATTTATGGACTAATCAGTGGAATTTTAGAATATTAAATGATTGATTCACAACCATGTTTTTTAGAAATTTAATCTGATTTAAGTCACTCTATATCTAGAAAATGAAGATGAGTAATATTACTTTTAACAATAATTTTTTTAGAATTTACTTTAAAATTCTTCATGTTAAGGAACATATAGAGAAAATTTTCTACATCTTTCTAGTAAAAAAACTACATCACATAATCTTTTTAAAAGAAACTTAATCTATCCCAAAATTGGAATTTACTACATTTTGTTCCTTTATTCAAGTCTTCATTCCGTCTATGATACTATTTCATAATTAACAAAAATATTCTTTGAGATACTGATTTATAAGCAATCTTTCGAAAAAAACTTACTTATATTAGATGATGCTTTCATACAAAGAAAAGCAAGTATTAGTTCGGTGTTGATGACCAAATGAAGTTACTTTGGCCAGACACATCAAAGCGTAGCGGCAGGAGTTTTCTGCTACATTTAATAGAAAACGTATTCCATGTAATATTATTTTATTTTAAGACTAAATCTCTAAGTCACGTTGGTGTTGTTATATGTTTACTTTATTAATGTATGTCTACTTTTCTATCAAACATTAGAAGCAAATTGGGAAAAAGAAAGCTAAGAAGGCATGTCCCCCTCCCCCTGAACTTGCACCATTATTTACTATACACTTTACTAATGTCTATATTGTGATTTGTGACTGAGATGGTGTGGGTGTTCTATTCATGTATTGTATTTGGATTGATACCTACGAATTTTTCATTTCTTTTTCAATGTAATTTACATATTTATTTTGGGCCAAATAATTACTGATAGAAAGTGGCTCAAAACATTATAAAGCATATTCTCTGAAGATTAAAACCGGATGTATGAAAAATAGAATTAAATGTACAGAAATTATTTTTAATGTGACATTCTTATATATAATGTAATTTACAATATTCTCAAAGTATAAATATCTAGTAAAGATTACAAAATTTACGAATAACTAACATTGCAAAATGTTGCCTTATGGTGGCAAAACACTATTGTCCAAATAATTTTTTACGAAATTAGCTTGTCAATCTTTTCTCATTTCCTGTCGCTAACAATAAATTTACTTATATTGCTATTGTCTACAGTATGTCATACATTCTGGATAGTATATTTCAATTGACTTTATTCTGCTGTTGTCGATTTAACAGCCGTATGGTTAGCTCTCTGATTTTAAACTTTCTGTATTTAACAGCCGTATAGTTAGCTTTCTGGTTTTAAACAGTTTAATTAGCTCTCTGATTTTAAACTCTCTGGATTTAATAGCCGTATGGTTAGCTCTCTTTTTTTTTTCGTTTAACAGTTTGTGAGTTCCATTCCAATTTCGAGTATTGATGCTTAATAGTGGTTGAAAATCCACATAAAGTTATAAGCCCCTATCTCTTGAACCCTGCCCCCCCCCCCCCAAAATTTCTCTGTTGAGCATTAAGAAGCAAATCATATTTTTAAAATTGTCATATGGCAATCCACTTTAAAATCATCTTTTTTGATAGAGAAACACCAGAATTTCTAACTGGCAACTCTATAATTTAATTTCCTTTCATTGAAAACATTACCAATTTGCAATTTTATTAATTTAAATAAGATTAATTTTGGGTTGTCGTTAAGCAATTCTCAAATTTTCTTTACAGAATTCTAAATGGAACTTAAAATGATTTTTCGCGTTTGCTTGGAATTCCTTTGTGGTTTAATACCTTAATACATATACTTAGAGAATCATTTTTTTCGTTCGACTAATACCATCACACCAGAGACACAAAGATAGGCAATTATGATCTTTACATGGGTGGAATCAGACATCTTTTAAGCAATCAGAACTATCTACATAAATAAAATTTTTCGTCCAAAAAGGTGTTGTTTGGAATCTCTCTTCGAACAAACTATTTTTGAGAAAAAGTTTTGTGTTATATTTGTCATATTTAAAGCTCTTACTTTTTGTGGTGATATCCTTATTATTGCTCGATAATCATTCAATTCTAAAGTAAATATAATTTTCTTTGCTGATAAATTAACTGTGTCGTAAGATTGAAAAACATCAAACTTCCCATTTCAACTATCAGTTTTGAGCCGAAGTAACTTGGGAGTGGAAAGCTTTACTCGAGATTTCTTCAGATGTACCGAAACTATTTCTGGCTTATATTTGACTTTTTTTGATAATAGAATAATAATTGGATTTACTTGTCATTCATTAAATCATGATTGATCCATCATTGGTTTTCCAGAGGATCAATTGCCACGGATAGATCATTAATTTGCACGGACGTATAACTAGTTGACACGGACACGGTGTTAGATTTTATGAATACAGCATCAGACATTATTGATTGTTTAAAACATATTAGTTGTCACCAAAAGCATAAGTTGTCGTGGGCGTATCTTTAATCGGTAATTCAGCTTCCCAAGGTTGCAAAAGTTCTTTTTTCCAAGAAACTGATGATATCGCCTGGCATTGGTTAGCAGAGATAAACCACGTGGCTAGGTTATTGATTACATTGTATTCCTTCCATTAATTGAATTCATTGCATTAGAAAGATACATATAGTTGAAGAAGAAAATGAACAAACTCCGATAATGGGACTTTAAAGACGATTGCTATCATATGAAATAGGTTCTCCTTCCTTTCTCTTTTTCATAAATTTTCCTTGGTGATTATCGATTGTCCCATGATCCCCTCAACATGTAAATATAGAAATAAACTAATTTTTTCGATCTGGAAACCGAAGTTCTTAATATTCAGGCAGTTGTCTAAATTTCTTAGGTGCGCTATATTATCTGCCGCCTCATAGTATTTTTTTTAAAAAATATAATGAATAAGCAATACACGTATAATAAATTTAATTTGCAATATTTTTCAAAACTTAATTTTACTTGAATTTAAAAGGAATTTTTAATATTAATTTTTCACATTTTCTAATTTTTTCTTCAATGAACACAGATTAAATTTCAATAATTCGTTCACCAACTTCAGTTATAAATTACTTCACAAATTAAAAACGTGGACAAAATTTTATTAAACTTGAGAGTCTTTATCAATCTTTACGAATCATATGTTAAATTTTATATGCCACAAAAAAATTATTTTGGAATTAAAGATTTCAGTTAACGAAATGTATCAAAGCTGAAATATATATCAATTGAAAGTATATTTAGGGTAACAAATGCTAAAACAAAGATGTTTTTTGACCTATTTATAAAATTCTTAATATATATATGTATAACAAGATATGTGTAACTAATATCTTATTTTCAAGGCTAACACATAAATCAAATTTAATATCTCTTTCGGAACTAGTAATAACACAGAGGAAAGCCAAAAATGTATTAAATTTTATATTAGTGTACGATCCCCCATATTCTAGGCTTGGTTTATTGCCTTGTTTGTCATAATTTTTTGCACAAAGGGTTAATTAACTGCATTTGAGATGAAACTTTATTTTCTCTATTGTGCTTCGAGTCTACTCATTATTTATATTTATAGAACACTTTTATTATAATGTTTTTAAGTGAAATTCTAAAATTAGTTGCTCTACTATAATTTACAACAGAAAAAACTTTGTAAGAATTATGCAGAAACTCAGATTTTCTGATAATTTCAAAGTAAACAAGTAATAAAAAATTCAGATCAAATAAATAATTTGCGATGAAGAATTCCGAAATGAAATTGTGATTTTAGAACTTAGCCTTTTGAATCAAATTCAATATACAGCAAGAATAACATACTGTCTATTTAAACCATGATTCTAATACGATACAAGTATTGAAAATAAGACTGTATACCAAATATGTTGTTGTTGTTTCTGATGACACTTGGCAACGCCAAGCTCGCCCGTCAAAATCGACTAGGTGAATGAAGTCAGGGAAAGAGCGTCTTCCGTTTTTGAATAGAGCACCCTCATACTAAGGTGGAAGTACGACTTTTGCTCATAGATGGCAGCACCATCTGAATCTTCAAATTTAGAGATTGAAACCATTGAAGACCCATATCCTGGCTCCAACCACACCCAGAGGTATTAATTTGTAATGGGAACATGGAGGACATTGTGACCCGACAAATTTTACGTGCCACAGTCGCCATTAGTGAACACGGTGGATCTTCAGCTAAGCCAGGATTCAAACTCACCACCTTTTGGTAACGAGAACGACGCCCTAACCAACCAGGCCATCACGGGGACCACAAGTAATATGTTCATTACGGTATCATATCAGGTTATTACTTAAAATTCATTTACAGCTATCAAGTCTAGTCATGCTAGTCACAATCCAGATATATTCTTTCAAAATCAAATTAGTCATAAAAATTTGCTCAAGAGTTGAAATCTTTTCACAATCACAGTCATGATTGAATCAATTTGTAGTTAGTATTTCTGAAACATCTGTTTTGAATTAGATTGATTAAACTCTTGTTGGAAAATGGTTTCCAAGTGAAAATCAATGACAAACAGCATGAGTGATAACAGATGGTATTTTTTCTATCCCTGAACTACACTATTTGGAGTGATGAAATATCAAAGCAAATGGTGCTCCAAGCCCTGACATATGAAATACGCATCATACCTCATGATGATTAAAATTCAATAAATGATCATGATTTCTATCATGTCCAGAAATGAATTGATTGTGATATCCAAACCCCAATATGACCATCTTCAAAGGTTAAATGACAGTTTCTCGCAATACAACCTAAATCAATAACTACAACTTCAACTTAAACTCTGATTACAACAAGTCAGAAAAGATATCTGTAACAAGTATTAAAGATTCTACAACCAGCTCTTCTGACACTGCTTTTCATATGACGAGATGTGACTGATTATTTGATATAGTATTGGAGGCAAAGAAATTTTCTTCCGAAATTTTATCACTAATAGAAATTATTTACTGGAAACTGTTTCGATACGATGAGATCTACCTATCATGGCACTCATATTCCCTCAGACGGAACGAATCTAGGGTTATTTTCAAGCAAAATAATAGTCAGTCACTCTAAAGAAAATGCGCCATTAAGATTCCCAAAACATGTTGAAACTATTCCATAATCAAAATGGCATCTTTTTTAGCTTAATTGAATAACTAATAATTGAATTAGTAGTTTTCATTTTTCGATCGATTTAAAGGTTAAATTAATATAATTAGTTGTCAGAAACGTCAGAGAATTTCAACTGATATTACAATCATTATAATGCATATTGGATTTTCCATTCGCTTATGGATTACGTCTTGGAGTCTTAAAACCATCCTTTAATTTATAAATTTGTTCAACTATAATATCTTACTCTGAAATTTTGAAATATCACAAAAAGGGTTGCAACAAATTGAGATCTTACTATGGTCATTTGGATTTCTAGATATTTCGTCTTAATAAAATATTTTAAGGATTTCATGTTACATTGAATTAATTGGTTATTAAAATATTTATCAAAAATAAATAAATAAATAATATATATATATATTATTTATAATGGCGGGCACCCTTGAGCAAGTAAGATCACTAGCCCATTTGCTGCAACAAGGCGGGAAACTGCTACTTATTTTATCGTTACCCGGTGGACACCTGTGAACCAAGTCACAGAGGTACGAGTAGCATCGCCCACGCCACACCACCACAAACCCGTTTACAGGGCGGGCCACATTCATCCATCATCTGAGGAAAGGACAAGGAACACAGAGAGAGAAAGAGAAAGCACATCCATACCCGAGTCGGTATTCGAACCCAGGTCCTCCCCATCCGTAATCAGTTACGCTAACTACTAGACGGGATGGGCGGCACATTTATATATATAGTAGATTTATTAAACATTTTTTTTATTTTTAATTATTTTTTGTAATAATCTTTACTTAAATTAAATGTATTAGATAAATAATGCATCATTTAATTGAAGCACTTTGTTGAATATAATCAATACTAGACAGAATAGTCGGCTTATATCAACTTTATTTATTATATTTCAGGTAATTTTTTTCAATTTTAATTGTACATTTATTCATATTTATTTCCCATAAAATAATCCTTTCCTTTTTTTACACTTCATCCATTCATAATTCAGTTCGTTATGTATATGTTACCGTGAAAGTCCGAAATCTGGAGAATGTCGACATTCGCTGGTGAATGTCAACATTCACGTAGTCACTTGGTGTATGTTCGAAATATTTGCTAGATATCCTCATTTCTCACTTACACCGGCAAATGTCGACATCCACAATGCACTAATGGTGAATCTTGAATATGCGTTTCATCTCTCCGTATCCGGAGAGGAGAAATGCAGATTTGCATTTTCTTATCTCAATATTTCAGGCGTGAAAAACGTCACATGTGTGACGTAACTTATCGCCTCTCTTAGAAAGGAGGAGTGACCAATCACGGTGAGTAGAGGACGTGTAGAGGATTTTTAACCCGCGGGACAAACCTGACAACAAACAAATTAAAAACAAATTAAATGCTCTAGGCCGCACCTCTTTGTTGACGTTGCCTTCTGTTATCTCCTTTTCGAGCTCTTTAATCATCTTTTCAAATTCCACCAAAGCTTGTCTGTGATTGTCGACATATACCGGCGATGGTCCGAAAGTGCAAAAAATGTAATCAATTGTACGGTCTTTCACCAACGTTTTTGGTATGTGTTGACATTCACCGGTGAATGTCGACATTCTCTGATTTCGGTCTTTCACGGTAACATATACAACAAAAATTCAAAGGTCAATTCAATTCATCAATGAAACAACAAAAAGCAACAATGAAACAATAAATTTAATTCAAATCAGGTTCATTTACCCATAAATTGTATTTAAAAAAAATTTAATGTAAATTAGGATTTTTAAATTCCTTGGATTATGCTAAATTAGGCTTAATCCAAGGAATCACACGTGGATCAACACGTGTTCATATACGAAGGTATTTTGAAAATTCTACTGGATGTCTACTTCCAACTAAAGAAGGTATTTCTCTCACATTGAAGAGCTGGGATGCTTTAAGTGCACGTTTGAGGTTATTTTTAACTTCTAAGAAGAAAAAAAATGGAGCTACTACCCTGATTGAAAATAATGTGTTTTTGTCAAAACTTGGTGAAAATAGTGTTGTTGTGCAACGAATCTACAAAAGAAAAGACAATTCTTTTCAATTTATGCCTAATGAAATAGCTTAAAATGTAAATTAATGCAAAGCTTTACTCTACTTCAAATTTATAAAAATTAGAAACAGTATATTACCTCATTCAAATGCTCTTAGCATATTTGTATGAGTTTTTTTCACAAAACAGGAAAAAGTGTTGATCACATAATGTAAGAATAATAAAGTTGTAATATTTTTACACTATAAATAATTACCTCAAATATAAATATTCATATAAATTGTAATTATAAAAACTTTTCGTCCCAAATTTAATAAATAAAAAAGGCTGAAACAAATTATTAAAATCTTTTTGTTATTTAATTTTCAAGAAAAAATATTTTCACATTTAAAGGTTATCCATATATGTCATCAAATGTTTTAAATTTTAAATTTTATATGAGGTTTTCATGTTTATTTTTTTGGCTTCAAGCTTTCATGTTGAATTCAGTTGGTTCGTTTCTGCTGAAATTGTAAAAGAAGAATGTAACATAAATTACTACCCAAAGATACAAAAATTATACTGATAAAAATTATTATTATTTCTGATATTTTTGTTGAAGATATAAATAAATAATTGTTCAACAAGGATAATCTCTTTGTAAAATACATTTTAATGATTTATTTTGAGTTTCTTTCAAAGGGTAGAAATAAAAGCATTTGTTCCCTTAAACTATCAATTTACAAATTTAAATCAATATGAAAGCGAAATAACAATTGCAAAGTGTTGCGTTTTTAACTGACTTCACAATTTTTAATGCCAAAAAATGCTCTTAAATGGCCTACGATGATAAAAAGTTTCCCGAGAACATTAATTTCATAATAATAACTATTTTTTACAAACATTATTTATTATTATACGTAATATTAATAACACTTAGGCCTTATTTTCAAACTTAATACATTATCTCGTATTCAATCACTAACTAGACATTACTGAAAAGGTTCATGTGTTTTATGGTTTCTGATATGAGGTTTGTCTGCTTAAAAATACAAAAAATGGTATTTTATTGTTTACTATTTATCACTGAGTAGTTAGAATTTTTATTTTACACTACATTTCTTCAGTTAAAATTAGTTACTGGTGGCATTATACTTTTCAATTCTAATTAATATTCAATTATTAATAGTTATAATTAATATTAGTTATAAAAAGCAGGTTCGTAAAGAAGTTAGTATTATTTGATTTTTAATGATTTACCAGTTTAATAAACAAATATGGCATTCTATTGTTATTATTTACTATTTATTGTTAATTAGTAGTTGGTACTGCATTGCTTAGATGTATATATAACATGATTATCATATTTCTAACTGCAATTAAAATGAACTAATGGCAACATTTCAACGTAGCACCCGATTATCATTACCTTATAATTAATTTTAACAGGATAATACTTATCAAAGAAATAATTTAACGAAAAATTCCAATCTTGATTTACTTAAAACAACATTTTTCCGTAATGAGATTTCCTGTTTCAATTAAGAAGAGAGGGGGAAAAAAGTGTTAAACGTTTTTAATTTGAAAATTTAAATTCCACTCATTCAAGTTAATTTAAAAGAGTTCAAAAACTCAATGATGGCCATCAATTACTCAGGAATTTGCGTAAATTATTTAGCATAATAACTCAGAAGCGAAACAAGCAGAAACAAAAAAACCGAGACCAGCACTCTTCATTCCACATTCCAAAGTAATCTCTCTCTCATCAGCTTCATTCATCTTCCTTCTCCCGTTGCCATGGAGATGGCTATCTGGCGTAAAAATTAAAATCATCTCCTTGTCTATTAGAGAGAAGTTCACCTACTTTACTACCCCCCCCCCTCTCACCAAACGAAGAACCACTTTCGCTTTTCTTTCCCACCTGTATTATCTCTTCAGGTGCGACGCCTACAAACTCATAAAGCCGACCCCAACAAAAGAAAAGGCGCTTCGCAAAAAAAATTATAATAATAAAGAAGCAAAATGAGAATATGCGTACATCTCAAATTAACCGTTTCAAGGAAAGGGAGTTAAGAAAGAAAAAAGATGGAAGAGGAGTTATACATTGTGACGATGGACTACCGGCCTTCCATGACGTCACGATTTTGAAAGTTGTAGTATAATATAAAAGGAGGATGAGTTGTGGACGATGGTCAGAACATCACCTTCTCTCGATCCTTCCTTCAACACATCCAAAGAGTTGTCTCTTTAAGTCTCGAGAAAACTTCTAGGAGATTTTAAAAATGCATTTCACTCAGGTAAGTTCTTAGAAAATATTGCATTTAATCTGCTTATACAGTAAAATATATGTAATCTAAAGTATTTTGATGTTAGTTTCTATACTAACAAACAGTACAATCGCTATTGGTAATCATTATTTTCATATTTATAATTAATCGATTATTTTAAACCATATGAGACAGGTAATATAGTCAGAAGATATACTGAAATTCAAATGTAAGTCCTGTTATTCCAAAAGTATTTACAGGAACTCTCAAAGAAATTCGAAAATATTCTAATATGTTGCAAATTATTAAGCTCAGTGTAGCTTAGATTATAATATTAGTGAATCTTTAGATAATAAGATTAGGGGGTCTTGCGTTCAAAATTCTAGGAATAGTTGAACAATGGAAGGTGAATAGTACATATCTATGCTCTATATCCACATTTGTTGGAATTGGTGCCTGAAAGTTTTCTAGGTTTTCTCCCTTGAAACATATGAATAAGGCATACTATATGAAAGTATTCATAAAAACCCAAAATGTATTGTATGTTATAAGAGCCTACAACAGCTTTTTATTATTAAACTATTTATTTATGATATTTAAGTAAAATAATTCCCAAATAAGTTCGTTTTTAAAATCTATTGCTTTATTTAAACTAAATTACATCATTATGACAGTATAATAAAATTATTTACTTTTTCATACATTAATTTACTTATAACTAAATATTTTAAAATTAAATTTTCATTTAAAAATTCGGTGAATTTGCCAAAATAATTTTCATTTCCTAATATATAAACCTCATTTTACATGTTCAAATTCATCTTTTATTTCTAATTGTGTAGTAAAACTCTTCCACATAAATGAAAAATCAATTAAAAATAATAGTATATAGCAATGAATTAATAATTAATTAACATCTTTGCATTCGTTTTATATTCTATAACAACAAATAGTAAAAAAATTAATATAAGTAATTTTGTGTTCTATATTTGGACCAATAATTCATAAAAAGTAATTTCTGTCTTAAAAGGAAATTCTCTAACAAACATTTAAATAATTCTAAGTATGTAAAAACCCAAAACATTTTATTTTCTAACATAAGTAAAATCACATACATTTACTAATTCGCCTTCATAATATTAAAAATTGACGATAGCATTTTTAGGGCCATAAATTCTCACTTTTTCAATAAATTTGATTTAAGCAAACTTATTAAACAATTTTTAAATTTTTTCCCTGAAAAGCACCTAGATAAGGCTATTTTTGCATTTTTAAACCTCTTGTCTAAACGCAAACTTTCAAACCTTTGAAATTCATATCCCTTGGCCATAATATTATTCATACCTGTTTTAATATTTAATGCACAATCTTTTCAAGAGCTTCTATAATATCTTCTTGTCTGAGTCAAATAGTCTGGGTTCGAATCCTATCTCAAGATATTGCTATTATGCATTATTTTATTGTTACGATCAAATTTAAACTACATAATTCCCCAATAATTGAGTTTACATGTAGATCCGAAATATCTTAAGTTAGAGTTCAATTATATAAGTCCTAAATATAATGAAGAGTCCTAATTTAATAACATAAGGGTTCATAATAAATCCGTTATTAAATTTTTACTTATATTTTCAAATCTTATAGACATAGACTTAATATACTTTTTCTTATTAAAATCCTAATTTTTCATTTTTTTTCATTCATTTCGATTTGTATGCAAGATTTCACGTGTTGCAGTGAGTTTTAAAATATTTTCTCCTCGAGCTTTAAAATTGATAATTATTTACGCTTGTAAAATTTTAGCATGAATTTACATTCATGTAAATATTATAATTTCTGTTAATTTTTAAGAATAGAAAATAAATTTTGGTTAAATTGCGGTTTATAGGTCCCCTTCTTTAACAACTCGCGAATTTAAAGCACTTTTTCGCGCATGCTCATTAATTACTCTTTTGTTTTAGCCTTTTCATTGGTCACTAATTAAGTTTCACTTTGAAATAGCGGTAGAATTTTCGCCATGGCTTCGGCGTATTTGAAAACGCGTCAAGCAGGGAACCTAAAGCACATTTTCACCAAAATTTTAACTATATCTATTACATTACTATTTTTTTTTCTAATTATTCAGGTAAAAATAAAATTGACTTTATGATAATACATTTTTTAAAAATAATTAATTTGAGAAGTAAATCAATAATAGTTCAAATTTTGAATAGTAATGGCGAAAACATAATTAATGTAGAATAATTAATGGATTAAGTTTTGTATTCTCTGACTAAGAAATTGAAGTTGGGGAATTATATTGATGTGATTTAAATATATTTTACTCATAAAAACTTCCTTAATATTTTCACTATAATTAAGTTGAATCACTTAAAATAAATTGTACCAATTATCTCAAATTCTTATTTTGAAACAATACTAAATACGAATAATATATATTCAAACTTTTTAATTTCCTTATATGGCATCAATAAGCAAAAGACGTTCAAGATATAAAAAAGATTCCAAAATTAACTCTATGAACCAGCTTAGAAGTCCATACGCAAGAAAGTAAAGTAATCAAAAATTTCCCTAAAATTTCCCCTCGGAGAAATTACGTATAAACTAGTAATAAAACTTACGACTAATTCAAATTATTCCACCATTTCTCATTCGGAACAATAGGCAATATTTTGTTCTTTTTTAGCTACTGCTCTTTTACAAAATAAACTCTCACTTTTCAACTATAAAAAACGAAAAGAGTAATCAACCTTCAAAAGAACACGTGTCACGGTTGGAATCCCCTATCTTCAGATCATGAGTCCAGATAAGACGGCCATTAAATAGTAAAGTTTCATCGACGAATAATGCAAGAAAAAGAAGCTTCTTTCCTTATTCAGAGGATTAGGAAAATCGTGATGTTGCCTCCATGATCCTTTGACAAATGCGAGGGGAAAACCCAGATCGTTTGATTTTTATGACAGATAAAACGATTACGATTATACTTTATCGAAATAATAGCAAAAATTTAATATTATTCAAAATTCTTTTTTAAAGAAAGAATGACTGAGATATTTTGAATATTTTAGGAATATTTCATTAAAATTATAGTATATATTATTTGGAGAATTTCAAAGGTACTTTGGTAAACTTCAATTTTTTCAGTAAATAATCTTTGAGCAATAGAAAATGCTTAAATAATATATTTAATATTAGTTTTGTAGTAATATAGAAAAATATATACTAATGATAAAAATTTATATTTTTGCATTGCATTGGTTTTATAAACTAAACAAATAATTTTTAAACCTTAACTAAAATTTCTGTAATGTTCTACAATCTTACTCTAAATATACTTATAATTAGCCTGATTTTACAAAATAAAAAAAATTTTTGATTCAAAAATATTAGATATTTATGTTTATTATTAATTTCAAAACCTTGATAATTTATGTGAGAAACAATTATGAATACTTTTAAAAAACTAAATATACATTTTAAATAATCAGTCATTGCTTTTATAGTATCCTTATCCGTAAAATTGTTTTCATAATTCATGTTCGTAGTAAGTTTCGAAACATGAAAAATATTTTTTCTTTCCGGTTATATTACCTTACCGCTTTGTTAAATCTTTTAAATTTAGAGGGACAACTTAATGCAGGAAGTCAAGTATATTGTAAAATCTTAGAAGGATACAAAATGGCAGATACTAGCTTCAATGTAACCTTTCCTGTGTTAACAATGGAAAAATGTTACAACACATCTTTATTCAAACAATGCATTACATGCCTTCAAACTATCGAACAAAATGTGTATGAAATTACATCGATTGTTATCTCAGCTTCTAAAAAAACCTTGTAAAAGGGTTTCTTATTGTTGAGACCTCAACTCAATTTACTGTTATCATATTTTGATGTCGTTAATTTTATTATTCATTTCGTTCGGAAACAAATCTAAGAAAGAAATAATTTCATGATGGAGTTTAGCCTTTTTCTTTATCAATATTATATAAAATCTCGTTAGATTTGGAAAAAACGAAATGAGATTAGATTTAGTAATGTTAATTTTATTGATTATATTAAATTAATTAACGAAGTATTTTTCCATAAGATTTTAATTTAGTAAAAAACATACTTTTTATAAAATTTTGATTGCTGAAAACAATAAGGACAATGTTGTTGTTGTTGTTGTCGTGTGCCAGCCAGGCTGGCAATATGGGGTGCGCTGCTCCACTTTTCCAACTGAACCATATTTGGTGTGGAGTCCGACTTCCTCAGTACACACATGCCATAGGTACCCGTTTATAGGGTAGGCAACCATTCACACACACACAAAGAAAGGACAAAGACAAGAAAGAGAGAGAAAGTACATCCATGCCCGAGCCAGGATTCGAATCCAGATCCCACCCATCTGTAGTCAGGTACGCTAACCACTAGACAGGTTGGGCGGCAATAAGGACAATAATAAAGCAATTACATCTTAAAACGAAGTAATACTTCAACAAAGGTTTGGTTAGTTATCACTTTACGGTCAGGTTCTGCATACTAAAGCTAATTCAACTTGAATCTAAAAGCTTAAATGGATTCCAAATCACATCCGATGTGAGAAATCGAACTCATATACTGTCAAACTGAAGGCCCGAACGCTTATCATTCGAAAGCAGCTTCAATACTTCAACAGAGAGGAAAGGGAAAAATAAACTTTCAGTAAGAACAAAATGTATACATTTATAAAAAATCAATGAAATTTTTAATTAAAAATATTATTCATTTTTTACTGTATTGTAAAGACAAGTATTAAAAAAGCAGTTTATTACATATTTAAAATAAAAAAAGTGATTCGTTTTATATATAACTTAATACTTCTATATCATTTGCTTAAATTGGTATTTGAAAAAGAATTTATTTTATAATTTATAGAAAAAGGGAATAAAGTTTTGAATATTTATTTTAATAATTTTTTGTGTTTGGTGCTTTCGGCATTTAATTTTTCTCTTCCCACTTTAGGTTTCTATTGTCGTCGTAGCTTTGATCAGCTACGTATGCGCAACTGGTTACGGAGGTGGAGCTGGTGGATATGGCGGCGGAGGATTTGGTGGAAATAGAGGAATTGGCGGAGGTTACGGTGGCGGAGCTGGAGGTGGAGGTTACGGAGGTGGAGCCGGCAGTGGAGGTTACGGTGGCGGAGCTGGTGGAAACGTAAGTTTATATCTTTCACTAGCTTATGTTATAGTTAAATAGTTTAAATCACCAGATATCATAATCTCTATTTTATGCTTTATCTACTACAGTACAGTTTCATATTTATGCTGTATCTACTATATTACAGTGTTATATTTATGCTTTATCTACTATAGTACCCTCCCAAACCATACAATTTCGACTACCAAGCCAGAGATGAACAAGGAAATGTACATTACCGAAACGAACAGGGTGACCAGTCTGGAGCTGTCAGAGGATCTTACGGTTACACAGACAACCAAGGACTTTACAGGGTAGTCGACTACGTCGCTGACGCTGGTGGATTCAGAGCCAACATCAGAACTAACGAACCAGGTACTGACGGCAAAGAAAGCCCAGCTGATGTCCAACTGACTGCTGAACAGCCCCCTGCAGGTATCCAAGACAGATACACCAGAATCGGAGGAGGTGGATATGGTGGATCTGGTGAGTAATTACTTCTTTAAATCTCCGATACTTCAAAGTCAGTTTCCATAAAAGCCAATTTTTAAATTATAATAAACAATTAATCTATATATAACCATTACTATTTTATATCTATAGAACTTATAAATATTCCATTTAATTACTCTAAGTTGACAATGGTAAAACCGTATGATCCAAATGTAAATCACCTTTACTAATAAAAGCTCTGTTTGACTTTTAGGAGGATATGGTGGTGGTGCTGGTGCAGGATATGGTGGTGGAGCTGGAGGTTTCGGTGGCTCAAGAGGAGGAGGTAGTGGATTCAGGGGTGGCCACGGAGGATTCGGTGGAGCTGGAGTCAGAAGCGGAAAAAGTGGTTACTAAACATCTTCTTCAACTAAATGCCAACGATGTCTGTTTAGCCATTTTTCTATTTATTGTTCCAAGTGCATCAAGAAGCATGAGACTGTTCGAAAATAGGTGACTTTGAATGCAATGGGAGTTCTTGTGGAGAATATTCTTCATTATGGTTCAAAGGGAAATGCTTCAGAAGTACTTGGTTAGGCTTTTAATTTAGATCTGGGCAATGGAAATATTTGTCCAAGCAATTGCGGCGAAATGTTCTTAGTTCTTAAACGTTTGTGTGGTTTTGTCCTGCTCAACTTCTTAAGTCTGTTTAAATAATTGCATCAAAGTTTTGGAACAATCAATCAATCAATCTAGAGACAAAAACTAATGTATTTAAAATATAATTTATATTCCTTATTAGCAAAAAATCCAATATCTTTAAATTTTCAAATCAGTTTAAAGTAGTATTTAATATTTTTAATTTATTTTTATGTTATAAAAAGTCTTGTTTTCAGAACTTGATTGGCAACATTATATTTTTTTCAAATGATGCATTAATTTGCTATCTGATTCACGTATTGATTGATTGATGTTACACAGCTTTCCTGCAAAACAAAAGTTTTACATCAGAAGTTTTTTTTTTATCGGGCATTATGTTTCCATATTCCGAACATTGTGATCACTATGTATTTTTTAATGTAAGCTTCTAACTTTCTGTATTTCATTCTAATTTCACACTTACCCATCGTGTATATCGTTATGGTATAAAGCTTTCTCCATTACTTAAATATTTTGTACATTTTGGGTGTTTTTTCATGAATAAAATGCATTTTTAGAAAAAAAAAACTTGTTTTCATGATTTAATATAATACAACACATGTGTGAAACGTATTCTTTAAATTAAATATTTTCATTAATCATGAAAATTTTCACATTTTAGAAAATTAATTAATACACACTCATTGAACATTAAATTTGTTTTGAATTATAAAAAATTTTTGTAATCTAAAACAGTTTTAACATTTAAAAAAATTAGTATTTATATAAGAAAATAAAGAAAGTAGTAAATTAAATTTATAATTGCTCATCACATAGATAATTTCACAGTTACATAAATTAAAAATGGACTTACAGTAAATGCTACAATTATTTAAAAAAAAATTTATATCAATTAAATCAAAACTATTTGAAATAAATTTCAAATAGTTAAATGAATTGCCTTATTTATGACATTCTAGAAAAGAACAAATTTCATAAGTATGTTAATAATTTTATTTAGACACATTATATACAGCCAAATTAACTTCTTAAATATAAATAATTTACTTAAATATAGTATACACTTTCAAATAATTTCAAATCTTCGCAAAAGTTTTGACTTTCAACAACCAGTTTCATAAGTAATTAAACTTTTCAAAATGAAAAAAGTCTTAAAAATTGTAAAATTAGTAAACGTATTTTTCCAACTTACATGTTTTCGCTTACATGAAATAGAAGTCAAATTATAAATTCTTGTGTTCGATACCATTATGCATTCAAATATCAGTGTAATTTTCAACTATCAAAAATCATAAAATCCTTACGAGTAAGTAATAATATTTAAACAATGCATTCTTTTTATGATTAGTTTTTTTTTTCAATGATATTAAATCATAGAACATTATCCAAATCAACAAAAATGACTCAATTTTTAAATTTGAAATTAATTAATATAGATATGCTTAATTCTTCATTATTCTTTGTACATCATAAAATTATAGATTACAGTCATTTGGTCTCTATGTCTGCCCGTTACAATGCTTTGAGATTATTTTGAGTTGAAAATATTATCACTTAAAAATTACCCTTTTATCTTTATTCAATTGCTAAAGATTTTAAATAAAATCTGTAATAATATTTTTATTCAGTGAAAATTACTCATTATTTTTAAATAAAATGAGATATTGTATCTGGAACAATGATAAATAATTATTCTTGGTAACTGAGTTTAAAATAAATGTTTAACTCAGCAGTATAAGTGCTTATGTAATTAAAATAAAATCTCCTAATAATTAAAAAAAATTTAGTGTTGCAATAGTGAATTAAATCACATTTGGTGTGCACTTCACATTTAAATATTAGTAAGTATGTGTAGCATGCCACGATTAAGAAATCAATTGATAAGCGTTTAATCATTTACTGAATAGTTTTTTAACAAGATTTAATTTATCCCAAGAGCTTCGTTACTTTACAATAGTAGTTTCTTCAGTAGTTGGCTTAAAATTAACTGTGTGTTAAATTTGAAACAAAATTCGAAGATAGTTAATATTTCTTATCTAAATTTTACATAGTATTATACAGCAATATATAGGGTTGTGGTCTTGTTCGAATATTACATAAATTTAATACCTGAACATGACACTCATTCAAATATTAAGTATATCCCACGTAAAACAAGGTCAACCAATGAAATAGTTCACATTTATTTTATTGTTCCAAATAAAAATAACCAAAAGCCTGATTTTAATTACATAATTCCTTTTCTTATTGAATCGATTAAAATTAAAATCCATGAAGTAAAACAATTGTCAGTATTAACCAATTAGGAATATAAAAATGGTTTTTCAGAATAGACAATTGAAAACAATATGGTAAAAACAAAAAAGATTAATATTCTTCTGGGCAAAAAAGGAATTTGCCAACAATGTGAATAAAAAAAAATAACAAAAATTCACATTCAGAAGAAAAATCCAGAAAGTAAGAATTTTTTCAGAAGCATGTTTCGATTTGATTCGAAATTCGATTTTAAAGAAAAATTAGAGACAGGAATGATTATGGTTTGCAAGCTTTGATTTGCACCCTGCTTTAGTCTGGTATTGATATATAGGATAAACATGATCCATCAAAGTAGCCCAAAACAGTAAAATAGTAGGAATATAAATAGGAACTCGTTTATTGATTGTTTACAACCATTCATGCCGTGTTCTTTTCATTTTCTCCTCAAAAATTATCTTTCAAGACACTAGAAAGTCCTTTCACTCGTAGAAAATGCTTATGCTTCATATTTGTGTCATTTTTCTTTTTCGTCATCCAAGCCTAAGAACATATTTTGCTTGTGCCTAATCTGTATTTACCATGCATGTACCAAAGTACTTATTATTGCACACGTTTTGCTTCACTAGCATCTACTTTATGAGTACTTTTAGAAAAAATGGCTAAGTAGGTTCCCGCCATATTTGGTTCAATTCGGTTTGGATGATTCGATTCGGAAATTATCGATGAGTTTACAGACAGATGAATGAAGATACACTTTTATTGCTAGAATGACATATATTTGAGCTTTGAAGACCTTGATGGCATGATTTGGATTATTTTGACATCATGACATTGTTGAATGTCTTTAATTTTATTATCAAAAATCTCAATTATACTCGACAACTGCTTGGTATTCATCGCACATATGTATTTTCCCAAATATTAACAGCAGACATAGCTTCATTTTACATTTCTCAGTTTCTCTTAGAACACGACGTATTAGTACAAAATTCAATGCAATTAATTTTATAAATACGAGTATTTTTGATTGTCACATAAAGTTCCACGATTCCTGCTTTTCCTACCATCATCATAGTCACAAATGAAACAAACGAAAAACAGTTTCTGTATTGACTACAGAATTGTATCAATTCCAGCATGATGTCTTGCATCACTTAGCACACTTATTGTATATGAAATTTCCTTCAGATGTGTAGAGTTTTTTGAAATATCAAACATATATGCCTTTGATTTTATCTCTAACAATAAATTTATTATATAAATGAATATTAACGCTTCAAAAACCATTGTGAAAATATTCGATTCCACTCCTTGTCATAAAATAATACTTATTGTAGCTAATGTTGGTTGTATCAAATACTGATTTTGGGCATCATGCTTGCTGATAAAAGAATAGTAAACTTCCATTCTCTAGAAAATAATTACCGAGACTTATACATTATTAGGTTGGGAAAAAAGTTATCCATTATTTTTTCGGTAGACGTCTGTAGTGATCGCTATCTCGTGAGGTATCTATCAAACAATTTCAAATTTATGCTCATTGGAAAGGTGACATTTGACACTAAAATATCCTCTTGCGGTTTTTTGTTTGATTCATTCAGTTACGAGTACAAGATTTTAAAAATGGAAGACAACAAACAGAAAATCCGATACATTTTCGTTTTTCTCTTGTAACGGCGAAAAAGATAGCCGGGTGGCTAAAATTGTGAAAGGTGTTTATCATCCTATATAAGACTGTAACAACCAGTTACGCACAATTTTGGTTTCGTCGATTCCGTTCGGGTATTTTGATGTTAGAGATGCACCTCGCATGTGGATACAGCATCGTCGAAAATATCTATAAAATATCAAAAATGATCGAAGTTAACCGCATGTCAGCAGTCGTAACGCGCAAGACCTAAAAATCTACATGAAAGCTGTTTTAAACCTTTTTACAAAGTGAATCCAAAAGAAGTTACATTAAGTTCACGTAAAAATAATGGATTTCTTTTTCCCCAACCTAATATATTTGAACACCCCTTTTACTCTCGAATCAATTTAAGATACAACAAAAGATAAGATAAAGCTTGTAACAGATAATTACTTGTAACAGAATTAAATTTATATTTTAACAAGAAAATTATTTAATCTTAATCAAATATTAAATTTATATTTTCATTATATCGGTTATTGGATAAAAATTTTATTATGTGTAATACTTAACATAGCAAGATATATAATTATCATATTACACACTATTTATTCACTATAGTAGATATTTAAAATTGTGGTGAAAAAAAAAAGAATAACCGTTTAAATAATCATTACTTTTAAATACTTAAATTTCCTTTTATTTTCAATGAAATATAAACTACTTAATCAAAAAATAAATATATTATGTCTACGAAAATTAGAATGACAAATCTGCATTCCCAACGACTTTTGCTGTTGGATGACCCATTAAATCTCTTCCCTCTTAGGCAACATTTGCTTCGCAGTTAGGTAATAAAAACATAAAATCTCCGGATTCAATATCAAAACATCACTATTTTTTACTTTTCATAACCAAGTATAAGAAAAAACTTGATTCATTTGATTACAAGCAAGCAAGAAAGAAAAATTTTTTTCATGTCCCTGTCAGTTCCATAATTGAAACGTCAAGCGACAAAAATGTAATCATATTTGGTATGTCAAAGACAATGAAACTGGAAGCAATGTGGAGGATGGTTCTGATGTGAGTTATTAGGGTATGCCTCGTAGCTAGATTGAATGATCACATGTGAACTTGTTTTCTTCTTTCATACCAAATATAATTGCAAATGAAAGTGAATTTCTTTGCATTTGAATTCTACAATATGTAACATTGTTTTGGAATGGATGGACTTGTTTAGAAAGATGAATGTGAAAATATTTATCAAGTGAAAAAGTAATTGAAATGTAAGGAAAGCCAAACAACATAGTTTAAACGAATTGCTTAACTGGCTTTTTGGGATTTATTTGAGTTGTTTGTTTGCATAACTTCATCGTGTTTCATGTAATATATTCAACACTATCATCCATAATAAGTTCCATGATTGATAATTTCCTTTAAATAATGGACAGTGAAAAGAAACATAGTTTCTGTTGTATAAATATTTATTTAAATAAAATGAATATCAATGTGTGTTTCGCTATATGATTTTTAAGAAATATGATGTGACGGTTAAATTACACTTTAGGTTCTCTACTTAGCCAACTCGCGAATTTGAAGCGCTTTTTCGCGAATGCTCATTAATTACTCTTTTGTTTTAGCCTTTTCATTGGTAGCTAATTAAGTTTCACTTTGAAATAGCGGTAGAGTTTTCGCCATGGTATCGGCTATTTTGAAAACGCGCCAAGTAGGGGACCTAAAGCACATTTTCATCGATGTGACATAATAGATATTTTTAAAAAATGTGAAATTTAATAAAAATAGCTATTTTAAGACGAATGCGTAAATTAAAAATATTTCTCTTAATAAATTCATATTTTAAAATTTAATTCATAATTTTTATTGTGCATTTTCTTAGTCTTTGATAATATATGAATTAAATAGCTATCGAAACTTTCTCAGTTCAATTCGTATTGGTCTTATTTTAAAGTTCTCTTTAAATACAAAATGTATTTCATAATAAACTTTGTAAAAAATATCTTTTATTATTAATAGTGACTTACTACTTAGATAAAGAATCATAAGCAACTTTGCAAAGAAGAAAGATTTAGCCTTAGAAGAAAGCATAACATAATATGAAATCTCTGAATAAATTGTGCTATCTGATCAACATCACCTTGGGTGTCATAATTGGGGGATCAAGGAATATCTATTACAGTCATATTCAACCATTGTACCTCGGCGCTTTTGTGTGCAGCCAAATTCTTAAAATGTGCCGCCAAATTTTAGAAACATGTATAATAAAAATTATTCTTTTTTTTTTTATTATTTGATTAAAATAATAAACGAGCTGTTGTTTTTGCTGTACATATATTATTTTATTTTACATTCACAATTTTTATCATAAACTATTTTCCACAGTCTATTACAGGTAAGTAAGTAACTTTTAAATTCATATTTTTCTTTATGCGTCGCCAAACTCTGAAATAGTTAAAAGTGGGCCGTGACAAAAAGATTGAGAATCAGTGGTCTAGTAATGTATATTATTTTCATATTTTATGATGCATTTTCCAATTTGCATGTGTTATCTAAGAACTACTTTGATATACTTCTCCAAATCGGAAATTTGGCGACTTTTTTTCTCGCCAAGATGTATTCTCGCTAAATACAAATAATTAATAACAAAAAAAACTTAAAAAAAAACTCAAAAAATGGTACAAAATACAAGAAAATACTAAACTTGACAACAGCAAAAATCTAAAAGTTGAAAAAACCTAAATTGGCAACACCAAAATAAGAAACAGCAACCCTAAAAAGTCCGTAGGGAGTGCCAGATTTGGCGCTTAATTTTTGGGGGGGTTTATCAAAGTTGTTCCATTATCTATCAGAAATATATTGACATTTTATTTTGAAAGTGTTATAAATTTATTTAAAAAAAAATATTAGATGATTTATACTTAATTCAATACAAACTTTTCATTTATAAGTAATTAATATTTTATATCTTAAATAAAATCAATGCATCATTCAAATTAAAATTGGCTGATGTATAACAAAGAGTGTAGCCATTAATTATAAAAGTGACATAAGATTAAAAATGGACTTACGGCACTTTTAAAATAAGCGGTCTATATCTCGTTATACAGATAAACTTTGTCCATAAGACTTAAAATGTTTATTTAGATTTTAAATTATAAGTTTATAATATTTGAAAAAAATTAAATTAAAACTAATTTAAATAAAGGAACATAAGACATTCAGTATTTAGTTTCTTAGCATAAAATAATACGCTCTTTAATCAATGCCAAATTGCATGCCAAAATTCAGGTCAAAGAAAGTGTAATTATTTATTATGTACACTTTTCTCTTCCGCATATTTGCAATTTATTGGTCAACATTGGTATTTCTTAAAAGATTTAGAAATATATTAAAATATGATTAAACTTCAAACAAGATTTATAAGGTTTTGAGTTTAAATAAAAAATATAATTAAAATCTTTGGTAAAATATTAAAAGAAGAAAATTAAAATATTTAAAAGTTGATTTCTGATCACTCTATGCTATTAATCAATGTTAACTGGCATGCAAAAATAATTCATAGGGGTCAAAAGAGATTTCATAATTTATTATATATTTTTCAAATGAGTTGGTCAAAGTGCATAAGTTAAATAGTATTCAGATAGTAAGTTGTGATTAAATTTATTTTAATATAATTTTCTGCAAGCTTCTCCTAATTTAGTGGCTTCTCTCATTTTGATTAACCTACTGGTAGGTAGTACTTTATGAAACATCCTGCATTGTTAGGAAGGAAATATTTAAATTTTAAGTTTTCTCTTGAAGAACAATTGAGGCGGATGAACAAAACTTGGTTTTGTTGTTATAGTTATTATAAAGACACACAAGAATAAATGAAACAATCGTCAAGAGTCATCATTTGCATAGGTATTTGATTAAAGTTAATTTGATTTTTATTTGTATTTCCTAGTAAAAAAAAAAATAGATTTCCTCATGCAACTAACATTGCTTGTCACTTTTAAGCGGTAAATCCAAAAAATATAGACTTCAATGATGTAATATAAATATAACAATCTTGTTTCTTTATATTATTGTAAGGAAATACTTAAAATTTCGAGAAAATTCCTACTGTTGGATTTTACAGGGCCTACATGCAGCTAAAATGGAATTCTGGTTGTAACAAATCAAGCAGAATCGAATGAAAAGAAGAAAAAATTAACAATCGTTGCTATTCCAAAAACTTTTTTACCCATAGAATATGCCTGAGTATGAAGTATTTCAGTTCCTTACTGAAAAATATTAAAAATATGAACCAACTGAAAAAAATTAAAGTTAAACTAAGTTTCCAACAAAAAGTCTGGACAAAATTTTCTTCTTCAATATATTATTATTATTATTAATAATAATAATAAAATCTTCAGTAAGGTAATAGTTCTATCTGCCACTCACATGTTTATTTTTAATCATTTGCTACATATAAATAAAGATACAAGAACTGTTTTTATAATTTTGTATTTCTGTTTTATTGATTGTTGTTCATATTCACAGTTAATTTTATTTCTTGGAATCAATTCTTGAAACTGAAAGAACAGTTTTCCTTCCAACTCTTGGTAAAAATTAAGAACTTATTTTCTTCTGGTTCTAAAATAGAACTCTAACTAAAAGAACAAATTTTAATCTTGTTCTGAATTCGTAATCTGTTTATTAATATTGGTTAACAAAATGTTTTAAAAAGTGTGAATAAATGTATTTTGAAATTCAATTTTATAATTTCTGCTCATTTTAAATTTTAAAATTTCTATTTATTTTAAATTTTAAAATTTCTATTTATTTTAAATGATTTTAGTATTATCCATTTTTCCTGTTGCTATTCATATTTATTTTGAATTCTTAAAACGAATTATTGAAACCGTGGAAAAATTGCGCCAAGCGTGACCGTACAGTAAATCTGATCCTATATTGGTTTATGTAGTATTATATAACAACATTTTAAGGTATTTTTTAATTAAGATGACATTTAATACGCAAAATTTTCATTCAGTAAAAATTTATATTCGTGATTAATTTTAAAACACATTTTAATATGTCATATTTTTACACGCTAATAACTTTTATATAAACTTAAAATAAATCTTATCTTACTAGTACCAATTTTAAACTCTTCAATTACTGAATAAAATAACGAAATGAACAACTTCAAAAAAATTATTAAATGCTGAAAAGAATGCGAATAAATTTTTCAATTTCAAATAAATATTTTCTTAAAGCAATTTATTTAAGGTTCTTTTAGTTTTTTGTATTATTCAAGTTTGTACTACTTTTAAATCGAAAAAATTAAATGCATGTTTCGTAATCAAAAGATGTTAATAAATTTTACGGTTTGGCAAGTGTGGATTCAGAATATACGCTCCAATAACATTATTTCACATTCTTCACAGCAATATTAAACATCACGATACTTTTATTCAAGTAAATTATTTAAATAGATTAGGTCAACAAATGTGTTCACAAGACACGTTTTCATTTCTTTATAACTTTCAAAAAAGACGCACTGCCAAAATTGTAATTTATTTTAAACGACATTACAACAGTTAAATAAATAATGAAGTCCAAGAATATAATGGAATGATTAATAAATAAAATATCATTTACGTAATAAGATATGGAAATTAGAAAAATTATTTATCTAATTTAAAACAAGTTTTACATGAAAGCATCATTTAATTCCTTTTTAATTTTGAATTGAGAATTAACTAACAATGAGGCTTATCTTGCAGCAAATGCTATTTTACAGATTAAAATTTCTTATCTAAAAATCATTCATTTTTCACATTTTTTTAACCAAACTTTTTTATGACTCTGGCAACAGATAGATTCAGAATATTTGCATTTAGATTTTCTATTTTACAAATTATATCTGACAACATATATCATGTGGTTGATATTTCAGTTACTGAAAAAAATAGGTCTTTACGTCTTAAATTTTTATTTTCAAACTATTTGTCAAGAAAAAATAAGGGTGAAAATGTGCTTTAGGTCCCCTACTTGGCATGTTTTTAAAATCGCCGATGCCATGGCGAAAATTCTACCACTATTTCAAAGTGAAACTTAATTAGCGACCAATGAAAAGGCTAAAACAAAAGAGTAATTAATGAGCATGCACGAAAAAGCACTTTCGAATTCGCGAGTTGCGAAGTAGGGGACCTAAAGCGCAATTTAACCGAAATAAGTTATTTTTCCACTTCACGAACAAGCACAGTTTCACAACTTTTCAAATTTGACATACAATTCTTCTACTGTCATTGATAACGATCTTAATTTTGAAAGCATTTAAACACAGACAGTTTTCTCTTTTACTTTTATTCCAAATAACAAGATCTTCGATAATATAGTTACATTGTTGGTTATAAGTTATTTGAATAACATAATTAGAGATTGGTTATACTTTAGATCAGATACAAGATTGATTAAGTAGTATTGTTATTGTAGATAGTATTGTACTTCTTTGAAGTACTATAAGCCGACTGTTTTGTAGGCGTAAATTTATGATGATACTATCGCGTCAAATCTTTATTGTAAATAGAAATAGTTTTTTAAATATGTGCTACTTAATATTTGAATGTGCTTTAAAACATAGCCGAAAAAGTCAAGAATTATTTTCATTTTTTTAAATTATTAATATATATTTCCATTTACAAAAATGTTTTAAGATATATATTTTACCTGGAATTAATTTTAATTTAACAAAATATGTTTTTAAGAAATATTATTTTTATATCTTCCATGGTACACCTTAATGGCTTTTGATTAAATACTAAAATTGTGTTTTTATAACACGTGTAATAAGACACTCTGAAGAAGATTTTTTTTTATTTCAAATTATGTGCGTGTTTTAAAGATTATATTTTTATTTGTATTTGAGAAATAAAACTTTGCTACATAATAGAATTTCAGCCTAAATATTCATTGTGATATTCTTTTTTCATAATTTAATTATTTTAGAATAAATGATTTAAATTATTCATTTTAAAAAGAATGATTTTGCTTAATTTATTTTATTCATTTTAAAAGAAGTTTCAAAAACGAATTAGACATAATTAAAACGATGTGTTAGCATCTTCTTTTCTCAACTGAAATATTTTACAGAAATTTAGAGAATTCAATCATCACTTAGACCAAGAACTGAACTCGTTAATATCTAGTCCCGAAAACACCTTTCTCAATAATGTACCCCTTAGGCCCTTCTATAATGTATAGCATTTATCATAACAGAAAATATTAAAAATCTACTTTTGTTTACTTTTTTCACATCATTAGAAAAGTAATGTTCTCTTATAAGAAACGTTCATAATAATTGCATATTAGGTAGTATATTTAAATATTAATAATAAAAGAAAAGGTTGTGGAACATAACCAAGTAAAAAAATCTGCTAAGCAGTGTAAAAATAAACTTTTACAATTTATTCTACATCAACAACAGTTATTCATTGGTGTAAATTTGTGAAATCAAATAAATTTCACAGCTAGAAATAAATATATTCATAGCCAAACAAAAAAACCACCTGCAATCTAACTACGAGTTCTAGTTCTAATTTTTATAAATATTGCATTACATTATTTCATCACCAAATAAAAATACAACAAAAAGTAAAGACGAATTAACATTTTATAAATAATCAATTATAAATCTTTATTTGTATTCGATACGGCGAACAAATAATCGAAGTTCACTTGAATAAATTGATATCTGCATTAAGAAATTGCATCAAATGTATGCAAAGAATTGCTCCAACTGGGTGAACTGTATCGGTTAAAAATTCATCGGCATAATATTTAAATTTATCAGTGATCAAGTGCGGAATATTAATTCTCGATAATGCGATAGATAACTTTTATGATCAATTAAATGGGTCGGTCATTTCTGAAAACACGAAAATGCTCTCTAGCGTTCCATAATGTGGACTGGTTATGATAATGGTAAATAATTTAATTGCCCTAAGCCTAGATGGCGTTATAATTTTTTTTTCTATTTTAATCAAAACAATAAATATTCTTGTTAGAGCAATTAATTCTCAATTCACAATTACTCTCTTCTTGTTATTTAAATTTCTTTGAGTCCAACTATTTTAATAACAGCTAATCAGAGTGCACTTTAATCAGGATTATTATTATATACATATAAGCGTGACTCGTGTTATAATTTTTATTTTGAATTTAAATGTGCGTGCGCATCTCTACACGTTTATACAAAAAAAGGAAGTTATATATTTATATTTTATTTATGATGAAAGGTTAAAATAGTTTTATTGGTTAATGAAATATTTCCGCATTACTATACCCATATTTGCGATGCCATAAATACTGTGTATTTTAAATCTATTTTTATGCTTATTAATGATAGATTTTAATTAGTATCATTAATGGTTAGGTAGATTTAAAAATTTTTATGGCTTTTGTCAATGAACTTCCTTGTATGTGATCTGTCACACAGATGATAATATGAAGACGCTAATCAATTTCATATGAGGTATGGGCAAACATAATGTCAGTTATTTTTATTGTAATCCTGGTCTTTTGGTCACTATCGTTCGACATTTTCCTTCTGTCAGCAATGTCTTCACCAAATTCTCCAAAGGATAAAAATCTCAGGGTCACATCAGTCATATCTTGGTTTACAAGACACAAGGCCTGTTCGATTTTCTGAAATGATCAAAGCATATAGTAAAAATATATTTAATCTTTAAAAGTAAATTGTGTTACTTATGTATTATTCCGTAGACCATATCTGAGAAAAAATATATATCGTTCAAAGGTGCGACTTAGAACCATATAAATTACAAATAAAGTTTTTATCTATTTGTTACAAAGAAGATTAGTAAAGTGTTCTGCTTTTCTTTCACATTTTGAAAAAAAATATTAAAATTTGCAAAATCAGATGACATATTTTTATAGAGAAAAAATGTCAACGGGATAATACAAACGTATCTAAATTGTCTACAATCAATAGCATAAGACAACATTTTTGAAAAAGTATACAAATAGGAAAAAAGAAATTATCACTAATTTTTACATATTTCAATACATACACATTTGAGTTAAAGTAAAAATTCAATAAAAAATAGCTTAAACAAAAGAGTACGTTTTTAGAGGTTTTTAATAAACAATAAAGTAATTTGAAATACACAAAACAAAAAATGTTTTTAATAAATTTGAAAAGCATTTCTGATAAGAACAATATGAAACTCTTATAAAAACAAAGGAAAAAAATGAGAGCAATAATGAAATATGTAAAATTGAAAAGAAATAAGAAGAAAGGGAACAAAAAATTGAGAAACGTAAGAAATAAAACTTGTCCCTTCTCATCAGAGGAATAGAGACAAGAGGAAGAAACGTTTCGAATTGCATAATGATTCTAAAGAATAAACAATACACAAATAAACTGTTGCCTATGTCTTCGAAAGAAAAAAAAATTAAAACTGAACTCGAACACAATTTTAAAAATTTACAAACGAGAGTTAAACACATGAAAACTGAATCGTACTTGGCGATTAAAAATTAATTAAAAAATTAATTTTGCAATGAGTTAATTAATAAATAAAAATTCAAAAAATGGAATGAATATAAAAATCAGAAGTAATTAAAAAAAAGAGGGGAATTAAAGAAAGAAAGAATACAAGTTAAAAGGTTGTTGCTAAAAGACTGAAATATAAATTATTTTATGTTTAAAATTAAAAAAACTGATGGATATATTAAATTTCCGAGATAAAAAATGACAATTATATTGCAACAATTAAAATTTTTTAGAATTCGTTGGCATCAAAACTAAAGTTAAAAAAAAGGAATGATTAAAGGAAAATTAAACAAACAGAAAACACTTTTTAAAAACTAAAATAATAATAATAACAATATATCTATATATATGAAATACGTTTGCTTCTATTTTCATTGATTTATGAATTAGGAAACACCAAAATTTGTCATATATCTTATAAACATTTTTATAATGTATATCATTTCTTTGAATTTGAAATAGCTTTAAATTTTAAAAATGATACCTTTTCTATTCATCCTTCTTATTTTATTACTTTAGCTCCTGGCAAAAAGCAGGTGGAAAAAAATTAATCAATAATATTATAAAAAAATTTAAAAAAAAAAAAGAAAAAAATTCGAAATATTGTTTAAAAAAGGGAATTTTGTAAGTTCTTTGATACTCAGCACATCTAAAGAATTATTCAACATTCAAAAGAATAACTAATTACCAGTGTTGTATGTTTTGCTTATTTAAATAAGCAAAATATTTAGTTGTGTGATCTAACAAACACGCAATTTTAAGTAAATATTTATAATATAAACGAAACAACTGTTTATATAATATTTTTAATTGCATCCTTTCCAATTTTTAAAATGCATCTGTTTTGATTAGCTATGATGTTGAATGTTTCATTTGCCAAATCAATTAACTTCATAAAACAAGAAGTTGAGAAAATTGATAAAAAAAATAATTTTTTTCTATCAACGTTGTTTATATTATTTAAGTTTGGTTTCTCTCGTGTTAATTCTGATTATAAATGATATTTTTTTGAATATATACAATTATATAATGTATGAAATTTTGAAATTAAAATTTTAAAAAATTTAAAACTGGAATTAATTGACTTGGCAAGCGAAACATATGATATTATAAATCCCTACAAATAAAGTAAAAATGTTTGATATGATAAGAAACATATATATATATATATATATTCGTTAGCAAAATTAAATCCGTGAAAAACATTTCAAAACATGTTGATTTAGAAATTCTTAAATGCATTCTACTTTCATTTGACCAACATTAATACATATATTCATGCATATACATTACTAAAAAATCAATATTTTAATTATTTTCTGTCAATTAATATAAAAATTATTGTAAATATAAAAATCATTAATTAACATAACACATTGAATTATTATAAGTTAAGTCAATATCAATATATATATATGGAATTTTTCTAATTTATAAAAAAATAGTAAGATTTTTTTTCCAGTTAATATTTAACTAATAACAGGATAATCATATTTTTTAGAAAATATATATTTCTTGTTTTGAAATCAGGGATAAATAAATATAACTAATTTAAAATATCATTTTCTATTAATAGTGAAAATTTTTGATATTTACGCGCGTGCTATAACGACTATCTAGAAAACTGGTGACTGGAAAAAATAATATGACGACCACTTAAAAAAACATAGGCACTAACATAAGTTGTTGAGGGCGTTAAAATAAAAAATTATGTAAATATTATATAAATCCCACTAATCCCGCCAATGAAAAATGTTATAGCCAAATAACAAAAAGGTAATCGTCATAGTATGTAAGTTCTAAATTTTTTTAATTGGAGGTTGAGGAAATAAAGTAATTTAATGAATTCAAGGTTTATATGCGAGGATATTTTATTAATCGATGAAAGGACATTTCTAGCACTTTTTATATTAAAATGAATCAATATAATAGCATATATTAAATTAGAAAATATGTTATTACACCTTAATGTTATAATTTCAATAGTATACATACCTACACAAATAATTGGAACTGAAGTTTTATCAAAACATAAAAACATCTTTTAGAAGCTTTAAAACCAGAAAACACTTTAAAAAATTTAATACACTAATAAACTTTTTAATAATACTAGAAAAAAAACAATATAACGTAGTTTAACTATATAATAAAAATTTAACTTACGGGTACCTTTTACATGTATGTACTGAAGAAGTCGGACTGCACATCAAATTACGGTTCAGTTAAAAAAAAGTGGAGCAGCGCACCCCACATTGCCAACCTGGTTGGCACTCGACACTCACACACACAAAAAAAAACCCTTTAAATTTATTATATATTTTTGGATGTTATTTTTAGACTATCCTTTATTATAAATTTAAAGACAATTATTTGAGAAAACTTAAATAGTGACAAAGCGCAATTTTTTAATAATTATAAGCATTTATTTTTCTGTGATTACTATTCGATTTATCATGATATGTATTTAATTGATGTAAATATGATTTGATGAATAACCAATACTATTTAAACTAATTAACTGTTATTAATAATAATTGACTATTATTAAAAAGGTAAATGATGGTATTATTAAGAAATCAAAATGATGATTCATATGTAACACTTCACAGATTGTATTATTATGATATAGTGGTAGGATTTAATTATTTATTGTATTATATTCAACTCCGATTACGATTACAAAGGGTCCTTGTGTATTTTATCAAACCCCTAAAGTGACTGAAATATATATACTTAACAATTCAGGCGAGACTATACTTAAAGGTTAACGAGTTTGGAAAATTCGACAATCTACAAGAGCCACGTAATTTTGAATGAAACATCACACTCTCCTCTCCACATCCACGCCACCCCAGCGGAAGGCAATTGGACGTCACAAATTAACATGGACACGTCCCTAACCCACGGAGATCCAGCAATCCAATAATGGAGAATATGGTAACCCTCCAAGTCACTGATCAAACTAAAATGTGCAGATCCCCTTCTTGTAATTTAATACAAAATTTTGTAAATTTATGAAGCTTCCTTTTTTTTTTTTTTTTTGGTTAAAACCTTATTACAGTTAGACCCATAAGCCATCCCCGTGAGCTCATATAAATGTTTGTTATTGCGTTTATAGGGTTATTGAACAATAAATAAGAGATACGTTGTTTAAAATTGATAATTTTCTGAAAAATAATGTCGTAATGTTTGTATTTTATTAGGTAAAAACGATTGAATTTGTAGCTAAATGATAAAAGTTAATGGAGAATGTTGTAAGCAATTATAGATAAACTAAGACGCTCAAGTTATGATAAAATGCACAAAAATATGATGATATTTCATTTTTCGGCTGAGATTTACTATACGGTCACTCTTGGCGAAAGTTTTCTACATTTGGCAATAAATAACATTTTCTGGCAACTTAACAAAATCTGATCAATCGCAGATGAGGGATTCCGACCAATCAGGCAATATTTTTCAGTATTCTGTTTATTTTTATACCTCACTAGTGCAAAAAGGCGATATTTTTGGCGACTTTTTGAAAAAATCCCTAATAGTGACCATACAGTAAATCTTTACATATTTCTTACTCACACATTAAAATGTTGGAAATCATTTGTATAAATAATAAAAATGATGCAATGTTTAAAAAATGGTATCAAACCTTTCAGATAAAATAACAGAAAATGATGAAATACAATAAAATGACATTTTTTATAATTGAATCAAAACACAAAATTGATGTATGTGTTTATGAATGACTGAAAGAAGAAAATCTCTAATTTGCTAAAGTATTGACAACGTATTAAAAAATGACATTTTATTAATTACTTCTAACGATAAAAAGGTAACTAAAATATCGATAATTATTGAAATCATTTTTAAATGACTAAAATAAAGGAATAATTTTTTCATTGTTATAAATTAAAGTTTAAAAGCATTAAAGTTTAAATCAAGCATTAAAAGTTATGGAATAATTTCATCATTCTATTTTTATCCAGAATTCATAAAAATGAAGGATATTTTAAGAAAATGATGGAAAAACCTGTGCCATTTAAGAATATATAACTTATAAAAATTGATGACTTTTTAACTAAAAATTATAGAAAAAATTCTTTAAACACGGCTGTTAAATTTATAAATATTATTTTTTTTATAATTTTTTGTAATTAAATATTATAAAGATATTTTTGATTGCTTAATCTGCATGAATTTTATTGAAAATCAAAATAAGATATTTCATTTAGAGAAAAAATAACTCTTAGAGATTTATTGGATAAAAAATGATGGAATGGGTTCTTTAATATAATTAATTTTCATTATGATTATAATTCATTATGTGAGATATTAGTTCAGTCTTTTTTGGCAGCATCCATGCGATTGGTAAACACTTTCAAATTAAGATAACTTTCAAATCTTCTTGAATATGACGAATAAATTGTGATAAAGAAAAATCCATATATTCATTTCTAAAATGTAATATTTATTTGGAATTTTAAAACATATACTGTCAAAAATCTAACTGTAAAAAAATATATATATCAAATTTCATTAATTTTCAACATGTAGAAATAATTAAAAGCATAATCCTATGGCTAGCACATAGTTTAGTAATTTCAAAGCATTGAATCACAAAGAAATAAAGCAAGAATTTGACTATCTCAAACACTTGTCAATTCTTTTTGTGTCCATATAAGGATAGAATAAAAAAAATGAGACATTGTTGCACAAGAACTGATTACAGCTAATGAAGTGTCAGAAAAATTGCCAGTTACATGGACACTATATCGAAAAGGGAGGACGCTGCATAATAATGAAGATTTAATGTCGAATAATAATAATAAAAAATAAACAATCAATAAAATTCAAATATATCGATGGTGAATAAAAAAGAAATCAACTATCAAATTACTATAAAACTTCCAAATGTAGTAGGCGGGCTATTATTGAACAGGAAGCAAACACTTAAATCAAAAAAAAGAAAGAAAATCATTCCCCCTCTTCCGTGAAGATAATCAGACTCTGATTTAAGAAATCATAAATAACGTATTACATGTGCCTTCAGCATGCTTCCCATGCAAATTTAATCAAAATTTCATCCACATTTTTTTTATTATTTTTCCGCGGAGAGAAAATCGAAAGCGGAGACGAAATTAAGATCATCTTCCCCCTCGAGCGAAACGTTTACCTACTTTTCCGAATCGTCAACCCCTCCCCCCCTCTCATTCCCACTGTAACCGCCACTTTTGTCTTCACCTATCTGTCCACATCCGCCGGTCAAAACAAACCCCGCAAAAAAAAAGAGCAAAAAAATCGAGCAGACAGGCTTTATGGCTTTGAGAACTGCAAATTAATGAGCAGGAAAAGTTGGGGTCAACTGAGGAACTCTGATCCTTTTCCCCCTCCCCCCTAACTACTTCACACTCGTGACACTTCCAAAAGTGTGCTCTCGGTTTTTGTATATAAAGGGATGACTCTCTGAAGATGGATCAATACGAACTCCTCTTCATCTCTCGAGAAGTTCCAATCAGTTACAAGCTCTTCTTCAAGATGCATTTCCTACAGGTGATTGAAAAATATTTTCTCTTAACTATCCTTCTCTCTATGGATAGTATTCTTCTAAAGTTATCTTTTTCTTTCTTTATGTATCTTAGCGTTATAATCGAAGTATGCTTCTCAAAGAACGATATTTTATATTTTTAAGTTTTTTCCTTCTTTTAAGTATTAAATTATTTTATTAAAGGATTTTTTGTGTTGCCATCATAATTATAAAAAAAAAAAGAAATTAGGCACAAATATTTGAAGTGATAAAATAACTTTTGCATATTAAGTGTTAAAATATATTTTGTGCAAAATTGCTATTTCTAATGAAAAATTATTTAGCAATAATCAATTTGGAATTTTCTTAGAAAAACTAGTGTTTTTCTAAGAAAATTTTTTCTCTTTTTTTCTCTTAAAATACTCTTTTAACAAATTAGAAAATTTCCTTATTTTGATAAATTGAGAATTTACAAAATTAGTATATAATTTACGGAAGAATATTCGTAGTTCTGAATTTCCATTCTCGAAACTGAAATACATAAAATTTGAAAAGTATTTGAAATAAACAAATAAAAAAAGTTTTTCATTTGTAATGAATTTACGTAAGTTTTATATTTTTACATTATGCACTTTTAATACATGTGTAATCAAATGTTTAGCAATTCTTAAAGATTCATGCTATATCCCACACAAAAAGTGAAAAATTCCACTTGCTTGTTTTAAAATTTGTGGAAATAATTAAAATATTTTATATAATGTCAAGTACTTTATACAGACCAGAAAATTTAAAGAAAATTGAATTCTATTTTATTCAGTAAACACTTAATACTTCGTAGTTAATTTATTTATTAGTTGTAATTTTAAAAATATGTATTTAGCAATATGTAAATTTCGTTAACAAGCCATTTAATCTTAGTTCAACATTTCAGACTTTAGCCATCATTTGAAAAAACATGTTATATTATTAAGTACCACAAAGACAGCTATTGACATTCTATCATAATTTCAATTCTAAATTTATATGAAATTTTTATCAGTTCTTCTAATGGTACTAAAAACGATTTTACAGGCTTTGAAAAAAAATATTGCCTATATAAAAATTTTAAAAAAATCAAAAGATAGTTAACTAAAATATAAAATTTAGAATAATTTGCTTTAGACTTTTATTTAATATTAAAAGTTTTAATAACAATATCAAATTATTTCATTAATAGATCGCTTTAATGACTGTGGCAGTTGCCACTTACGCCAAAGCAGCTGGTTATGGTGGAGCTGCTGGTGGTGGTGGAGCAGGTAACTACGGCGGAGGTGCAGGAGCTGGTAGTGGCAACTATGGTGGCGGAGCTGCAGGTGGAAGTGGTGGTTTTGGTGCCGGTGGTGCTAGTGGAGGATTCGGTGGTGCTGGAAGTTACGGCAGTGGAGGAGCTGGAGGATTTGGTGCAGGCTCTGGTGGTGCTGGTTCTTACGGTGGAGGTGCATCAGGATTTGGTGGAGCCTCGAGATATGGAGGTGGATCCGGATTTGACCAAGGAGTAAGTACTATGTTTTGGGTGTGATTCCATTCCCATATTCGCTTAGCATTCTGCAGTGATTTAGATGAATCGAAATTAATTGAGAAAATCAATAATTTATGTTCTTCAGGGAGCACCAGAACCGTACAACTTCGACTACCAAGCAAGAGATGAAGAAGGCAACGTACACTATCGCACAGAAGAAGGAGACGCCAACGGAGCAGTTAAAGGAACCTATGGATACACCGATGCTCAAGGCTTGTACAGAGTGGTCGAATACGTTGCTGATGAAAATGGATTCCGAGCCAACATTAGAACCAACGAACCCGGCACTGATGGCAAAGAAAGCCCAGCTGATGTCCAAATGACTGTCGAAGAACCACCCGCAGGTCTTCAGGACAGATACACCAGTGCTGGAGGATCTCGAGGTGGATACTCAGGTGGAGCTGGTATGCATTCTAATACATTCTTAGTAATAATTACGTTCTTTTACAAAATTTAATTCGCAAATCCAAGAGAGGTAAATATTTGCTATGAAAATAATGAGAACATTACCAGCTAAGAATTTTATTATTAATCTCTTGAATGTTTTTCTAATGTTAAATAAGTCCAACTTCAGAAATCAAATTGATTCTTCAAAATTTCCATTTAAACTTTAAATGTAAGTCAATCAGATGAAATGTTTAATACTTATTAAATCAACTATTTAACACTAATATCAAGAAATAAATTCTCCTCCAATTCTTAAATAACCATTAAAATCGCTTGAAAACATTGTCAAATATGATCGTTTGTAGGAGCTGCCAACTACGGAGGTAATGCCGGAAGAGGAGCTGGAGCAAGTAACTTCGGAGCCGGAGCTGGTGGATATGGTGCTGGTGCAGGAGCTGGGGCTGGTGGATATGGCGCTGGTGCAGGAACTGGAGCTGGTGGATATGGCGCTGGTGCAGGAACTGGAGCTGGTGGATTTGGCGCTGGTGCAGGAACTGGAGCTGGCAGCTACGGTGCTGGTGCAGGAACAGGCAGTGGAGCTGCTGCAGGTGGATTTGGTGGTGCATCACAAGGAGGATTTTCCGGTAGAGGAAGTGGAGGAGCTGGTGGTTATGGAACCTCTGGATCTCGAGGAGGTGCTGGAGTAAGGTCTGGCAAAAGTGGATATTAAAAACCCAATTCAGCTTCTTTTCATGTCAAAAAAAAAAAAAAATCCTGAATATGGGTGCCAAATGATATAAAGCAAGAAATGTTGACGAACTGGATAATGAAATTAAGAAACTCACCTGGACAAAATGCTGTTCTAATAGCATGATGTGAAAGTAACCAGAATGACTGCACTATAAATCAGTGGGATAATTCAGGAACCAAAAGAATCATGTATAACGAACAGCTTTTTCGACAGAAATGTATTTTCAGGCTTATCTTAAGTTGCTTTATGCCATGGTTTGGTCTTCTTTGTATACTTTTATCAAAGCAAATCTGATTTTCATGAAGAATAAAATGTTTGTCAATATTTGATTGACCTTATGAATTTCAGACTGCTTGGAAAGTTTATGTAGGACAGTGTTGGAATTTTTCTTTGTGATAAAAATGTACATACATTTTTTTCTTTCACTGCATTTGTCATAAGTAAGTCTGTGCCTTTTAGCTTTAAGAAATGCTATTTATTTCATATCAATTGTATGTGTGAATTTTGAAAGTGCTACTCATTGTGTCGCATTCAGGTGCGACGCACTCTTTAAATTTATTCTCTTGACAGAGTAACCATATGTGTGTATGCTGTCATACTCTATCGATACATGTTTCTTGTAACTAACATATTTCTGAACTCATTCTGTAAGCATTAAATTAAGTTCAATAAAGTTTATTTTTTATGAAAATTATACTGAGTTATGATTGAATTTATTCAGCAGAAAATACATAAAAATTTAAAACATATTTCCACAGAATATTGTAACTAATTTTTAAATGTTGTCTAATGTGAAGTTTATCAATTATTAACAAATGTAGCTTATTATTTATAAGTTGGGGAAAGATGGTAGCATTTCATAAGCTTTCCAGAACACATTTTTACGAAACCAATCAAATTTTGCATTGTAAATTTGATATAACTGTTGTATTAAAACTCAGAGAGTAATCCAAGATCTTCATTCTAAAAGTTTTAATTTCATACTTAATATACATTCAGTTAAAAAATATTTTATTACATTGTTTAATACAGCTTAATATCGTTAATTAATTATTAATGTGAACTACTTGAATTGCAGTTTGAATAACAGTCACAATCTTATGGGAACATAATTTTATCTTTAATTTTGAATTCCTTAATCTTATATTAAAAATAAACTGATTAAAAAATCCCAATGGTTAAAAAAAGAAGTCCCCAAGAAATTTTTTTACTTACATATTCCAATGTTTAAGTATTTAAATCATATTTCTCAAAGTAATAAATTAAAATAAATAATTTTTTAAAACAGATTGTAAAACTGATAACTGTTTTCTTATATTAATGTATATAAAGAACATAAAAACTTTCTAATAGGAAGAAAAACAGTTTTTATTTTTTTAAGTTTTACTACTTTCAATGACTAATTCGCAAATGATCTCTTTTTAGCATTACAAGAATTATTTTTTCTATGCACATTCAATAATATAGCTCTTTAAGTCTATTTTTATGTAGATAATCAATAAAACAACACCAGATTATACTTTTCAATAAGAACAGTTTATCAGAACTAATTTCTCAAAATAAAAATGATGGCTCTATAGTGTAATTATTTTGCCAAGTTTACACATAGATCAACTTAATTTAGTATACTAATAAAATTCAATGAATTTTATAAAATAATTTCAAACAAACATACACTTACATATATAATGAATAGAGTTTTTTAGTTAAAGAATTTTCTGAATGAATCTATTAATTTTTTTTTTTTAATATAAATTGCCAGTGATAATTTTTTTCATATTGCTATGTTGCCTTTAGAATCTTAAAATTCCCTGATGATTTTGCAAATATTCATTATAACAAATTTAAATAAATTCATTTTAAATTTTAAAAGAATTATTGCTTTTATTGAATATTTTAAAAAACAAAACAATGATAAATTTCTGTTTCACATCAAAACCAGGAAGGATTCGTTTGGATATTTCTAATCGTTATGCTTTTCGGTTATATTTTTACTAACAATAAAATTCAAGGGCACTGATAATAATGTGTAAATTACTTTCCCTAATTCCCTTTCAAAATACATTATCTGAAATAAAAGAGCTCATGCATTACAATAAGCAAGGATAATGTAAATTAAAGTAGTTAATTTTAAGTAACATATTCAATACAATGATATCGGAACTTCAGCATGTGTTAAAGTGAAAATTTTGGACAGATAAAACCTCATTGTAAAATTGTTGGGTGGAACTATACTTAAAATAGACTGGATTGTAATATATCTATTTTTATAGATATCTAAAAATAAAAATGATGATATTACAGTGATAAGAATTTTATTTTTACAAATTCATTACTTTAGAATATAATTTAATATGTATTTTGGAAAACAAAAATTATCTTGTTCTTGTCAAAAATTTTTAAGAACAAATTTGGTTCAAATTTCTGGCAATATGTTATTAAAGTTTATATAACATTATGTTTAAGTTTAAAACTTACATTTTTTGTCAATTAGAAGGAATGACGTGATTTGTAATATATTTTAATGTATCATGTACATATTAATATTTTGTACATATTTGGAGATAAATAATGTAAACTGAAAGTCGAGAGAATAAAACATATTTTTTTGCATACTAGAATAGCGATTTACTTAAGTTACATCGTTTGAAACATATGAGCATATTTACTTTATACAAAATCATTTGTCTCTGTTCATTTTATGAATTTTACTTTGAACTTTACAATTATGAAGAATATAACTTCAAATTTATGTAACCATGAACTTTGAACAATCATGTTATTCTTTTATATTAAAATTTATAGGGCATTGTGTTTAATTTAAAACCTACTTTTTGATAAATCATTCTTTATATTCTTTTACATAGTAAAAAAGAATGATTACCTTTCATGGCTGTAATATGAAAAGTTTTAGAGCTTTTTTTTTTCCTTTTAATAAAACGTTAAACTCAATTATCAGATAAATAAATAAAATATATATAAGACTTCCAACTATTAAATAAGAAATTTATTATAATATATATATATATATGACTAGACAACAGAATTAACAAGAGCTAATTCAAAATATAGTAAAACTGTTTAAGGCAGGAGGATTGTTAATTGCTCTCTGCAAATTCCCTTTTTCCTTCAGTTTTGCCTGCAAAAGAGTATGCGAGGCTACACCAATTCTAACGTCCATCTGGCTTAGCTCCACTTTGAGTTTTGATAAAGCTTTTCTTATATTCACCAAGGGTTCTGAAACAAATAATTTGATCAGCAAGACCTTTAATATTTACAATGCTTATAAAACTTCAAAGATGATTACAAATTTGTCTAACAACCAATTTAAATGTAGTATAAAAATTAATGACATAAAATTTGTATAAAATAGGAAAAACTCAGAAATTCTTGTGTTTAAACTTAACACCATGTAAACAACCTAACATGCTGGTGTTTCTAGGCCTTTAAACATTCAACATTTTTTATTGTCTTCAGAGATGGTTTTTCATGAATACTGGGCCATATTTACATGCCGCAAAAATGGAAACCCCTAAAATTCCTTTTATCTACCATAATTGTATTTACAGGAAACAGAAACACATAATCTATCTTCTTGCATTCAAGAATTTTTTCCAAACATGAAGTTATAATCATTATATTAATATGTAGGGCATATTCACATCTTTAACAACCAAATAATTATACTATGAAACAAACACTTTAAACTAAAACCTTTTACTCATAAAAGTACAAATTATTCAGACCATACTTTCATATGCAGTTTCAATGTTTTTTCACTTGAAGCTAGAACTGATAAAATTAAGACTTGATCCCCTTCCTCAGGCATTATAGGGGGATTCATTATAATTTTAGCATTGCAATTTAATTTCTGTTTGTGAATAATGTTATATTAGTTTTTAGTAAAGTAATATGTCTCCACAGTTCTGCCACTATTACCCCTCAATCGCCCAAAATTTAAGGATTTCAAGAAATCTCATCTCAAAAATCCTAGTTTTCCTTCTAGTTTAAGCCAACTCGCCATGCTACTAGCAGAATGGGGTATGGTTAAACTGAATATGGTACTTGATAAAATTGAATGGAATTTTCTCCTATCATTCCTTTCAGAATATGTTTATGAGTCTTTCAAAAAGAAAAGAGTTAGCTTCAGTTTACATAAGTAATTTCTGCACAATTTTTAATTTTAGAGCAATATTTATTAATCAATAGCTTTTTTTTATCATGACTGAACATCATCTGAAGATTCAGCAATATAATATATAGAGCCTTAATATATTATTGAATAGAATCCTATCCCAAAAAAGACATTCTCTTCTCTACAGTAAATCTTATCATATATGATACACTCACTTTGTGTTAGTGTGTGTGAGAACATAATTTTTCTTCACTTTATTCAATTTTGAAATAAGTGATTCTTTTGATTTGTATTGCTTTGTCAATTAATTTTTGCAAAAATATTGTTTTTTGACTTTTACACAAAAATGCTTAAGCCTATTTCATTACAATGTTCCTCACTAATGCAAAGCAGTTATTTAAGATTTTGTGTTAATTTTTTTTCTTTCTTTTTTTAAATGAATCAGCCAGATTTAAATTTTCTAACAATTTTTCAATTCTAAAAACTTTAGGATTGTTTATTTAACTAGCCAAAATGATCATTTATATAAATTTGAATAATAAGCCAAAAATCAAACTTTGATTTTCTTTCCAACATTTAGCATAAATTTTCTTGCTGTGACATTTTTCAATGTTAACATCAAAACAACTATCAAATATTACCGACTGCTTTGTTTTTCAGTAAGTAACTTTATAGCTAACAAAGTAATTAGAATTTTTTATACTTTTCAGGATTGTAGTAAAATTGGTAGTTTGGATAGAAAAATTTTTGAATTTGCATGTAATAAATATGTAGTACAATTAATCACACACTCTAAATAAAATCATAATTGTATAATTAATAAGATCAAAGTATTTTTTCAAAAGTTTTAATATTCTACTTTTTTTCAAAGTTTTAAAAGTTTTGAAAAAAAGTAGCATTACAAAAAATAATATCAAATATACTTAAAAAACTGATGTAACATCTCTAATGAAAAATTTTATATTTAATTCATTTTTACATAAGTTTTTCATAAGAGATGCTACATTTATAAAATGCATTTAATCAATCAATGCATTTTATTTAAATAACATTTTTTTCTCACAATTCTTACAAAAGTAAAAGATGTAAAATTATAAAAGAATATATCTAAAGTAGCATATGAAAGTAAATATTTTATACTTCATCAAGATTTACTAAATCAAACAAACTCACAATATTAAGTAAAATGCAAAACTGATACAAAATTTTTAAATGCCTACAAAAGAGGGTTTATGCAACATGTCAATATATCTTCTTAAATTAAGAACTATTTATTTCACTTAACAATAAGAATGAATGAAAATTGATCAAGAAATTTTTTGATGAATAAATTGATAAAAATACAAGAAAGTTAATGTTACTGAAATTCTGAATTTAATATATTAAACAAGATTTTAGAAAAATTTTGATTCGTTTATGTACATTAGAAAACCATAGCATCATGAATATACTCTGCTGCAAAAAAAAATAATAATAATAAATAATAATAATAATAATAATAATCAAAATAGTTCAATTTCAACCAAGAAATTAGAGAATAAAATTTGTATTTTGAAAGCAGAATTATATGACAGTAACATTCTTTAGATGCAGTGGTCATCATGGTTAAGGTGTCAATCTCATCATCAGTAAATATTTTATTCAAATTATGATTAAACTGGAGATCTGACATGTTTACTAAAAATGGCTGACGCATAAATAGCACGCAGAAACAATGAGCTTAAAGCGAAATGATAATACAGAGGGTGGTAGGTAAAGTATATGTGAGTTTCTGAGTTCCTCATGACCACCCACAAATCATCTGTATTCTGTAGGCAGTCATGCGATCTTGACCGTTCCAAGTAGCAATATTGCAATACGATAAATTACAATGCAAGTAGGGCCCAATTTGACATCTATGAAACTGAAAGTTATATTAAACATCACAGCAACTTTTCACTAGACAAAAACATTCATATCCAATTTTAGTAAGAGAAACTGCTGTATGAGCTCTTCATTTAAACATATTATCAGTGTCACTACAATTTCATATGAATGTCACCAATTTCATATGGATGTGTTGAAAAGTTAACCATTTGTAGATTATATATTTTTTTTCCTATCATGTCATTTTCATGTGTGTTGTGTATAGGCTTCTTGATGTAGCAACTTTCATGGCAAGCAAATTTCTTGTAATATATGCTTTTTCGTTAAATAAACTTATTTGCAAAAAACATTTTAAATTCAGAAAATAAATTTCAATTAAATGAAGAGTGACATAAAAAAAATACTAAAAACATACTTCCATCAGTCATATTAGATCCTCTTTCATCCATCTCTTGTTTCACTTGCTCAAGCTCTTCAGTGATCTATGTAACCAAAAATATTTATAAATATCATAATTTTTATTAGTAGTGGTAGTAATAAATAGAGAAAATTCTATTAATATATTATTCTATATTCTTCTCACATCCAAGAAAGACATTAAATATCAAGAGATAGTAACATAAATGAATTGTATATGATTTTGGATAATATTAATAGATAAATCTAAACTAAACTCAGTGGCACGACAGCCCATATGGAGGCCTACAGTGCCCATATGGGCACTGAAGGCCTCTGTCCTGTAGTGTTGCCATGTGGCACTGCAGGCATGCTGTTTTCCTGACCTAAGTGTGCAGCGTGAATTATGTCCCAGTTAGGTGGTTAGCCTAATGTGAAACCCCGAGTGTTTAGTTCCCAAGCATGCTTGGTACTCAATTTTATCGACCCACTGAAGAGATGATAGGCTGAGTCAACCTTGCTCAGCCTCAGGATCAAACTTTGAACCAATACTTTAGGAGCACAGAGCATCACTACTATACATCACCAGACTTCAGATAAAATGTATATTATAAAAATATTATATTCACTATTTAAAAAATTCAATCAATGACTGCAGATTTTAGGTGCAAATTTTAATAAATACAATTTGATTTTAAAATCCGCATACAGGGAAAGGGTTTAAAAGAAAAAAATTCTACATGCATTTAAATATAACAGAGGGAAAAACAATATATATATTATTTACAATATTTACCATTTAAAAGAGAAAAAATTTGATAAATGGAAGCAGATTTAAAGCAAATTTAAGAATTAAATCAATCAAAAATAAATAAATAAATTTAGGAATCAAAAGATAGAACTTAATTTTTATTAAAGCAAATTTGACTTTGAAATACTTTTCAAATTTAATTTTATTAAAATATGACTATTTTTTTTATTTATCTGTGATTTTAAAGTTATTCCTATTTTAATACTTTTTAATAGTTGGTTTTTAAATTAATGTTTTTTTTTAATATTTTACATTTATGTTTTTACAATTTAATATTTTTTTACTTTTTACTATTGTTATTTTATATTAATTATAATATATTAAATTTTTAGTATTAAAATTTATTCTTTTTTTAATGTTTTGATAATATATTATATAATATATATCAGTATAAAATAATACAAAAAAATATAAACTTTAAATTTAAAATTATTAAATTAAAAACATATTGAATAATATATTTTGAATATCAATAACTTAAATAATTTTTTTAACATATTTAAATTTAATAAAAATTGTAGGATTTATTATTTTCTATGCAAATGATTCCAACAGATTTTAATTACATTTCAACAACTAAACTACTTTTTGCAAAAACTTTTTCCCATTTATTTTTTAAATGCTAAACATTTACAACATGCATACATTTAGTAACAAATACACATCAATAAAATTTAAAAATTGCAAAAATTAATATGTATAAAAAAATACATTTCAAATTCATACAATCATTATCATTAAAGCAGATTTATCATAGACATAATAAATGAAAGTAATCAAATATTTCAGTGTGAAAACAAAATTTATAGAAATAATTAAAATATTTTACATCAAACTATTTGATTGATAAAATGTAAGCAAATTTCAAAAAGTAATTAGTTTATAATATATTCATAAATCAAAATTTTCTTTCCAAAGCTATAACATGTACATTTTAATGGAAAATGAAATGAAAAATTAATATCTTATGAAAGCTTTGTTAAATAATATTTAAAGTCACAAATTTTTTTTTAATCTTTTTTAAAATTTTCAATTTATTTTACTTTTTTATGTAGATAAAAAAATTTTTTTAATTATATTTATATTTTAAAACTACTTTCAGGAAAAACTTATCTTATGTTTTTTAATCAACAAATACTTTAGTTAATTATAGTTCAGTAAATACTTTAGTTAGTTTCATTCTTCTTATCTTATTCAATATGAATTGGATGCTTAATTAGGCATATATATCATAAGTAACACACATTTAATAGGATGAAAAAGAAAGTAATTACTCTATAATAGTTTCATATTAACTATTAAAATAATTTAAAGATTTTATCATATGAATAAAACTATATATTCTGCTCAAAGATAATCTTATAATAAAGTTCAGACAACTTTATCTAAAAATAAACGTATTTAATAACCTATATAACATTAAATCTCATTCAATAAAAAGTAAACTTATTTTGGAAAGCAAAACCTAATAAACATTATATTAAAAAAATTTAAAACATTTTTCAAACAATTATTGTATGATTTATTTGAAACTAAAAAAAAAAATATGACAATTCAATACTTTAAAAGATGCTTTTTTTATTACTTTTTATGGAAAGTAGAATATTTTCAAAAATAAGAACAAAACATATGTGGTGAAAAACAATATTAAAAAAAATTTAAAAACATAACCTCTACAATTTTAATCACAAGAAATAATATGAATTTTGATATGCATTTAGAATCTGGATTCTAGATTCAACAAGAGTTTTATTTATTGAATATTTCCATTTTAAATGCATAAAAAATATTTTTACAGTGAAATATAAAACTAAATATTTTTCAAAAATTGCAAAATTAAAAAAAAATCACATAAACAAATAAACTGTAGTTCACTTTGATTTCAATCACAATAAAACAAGTAATGTCTCAATCAATATTCAACAATTAAATACAACAGCATTAATAAAATTGCATAGCAAAAATCAAAATACATATCTAAAAAACTGCAGTTAATAAATAACTACAAAATTTTGACAATTACGCAAAGTTGTAACTAATATAAATTTTGATGCCTTTTATAAAATTAATATGGAATAATAATGCATCAATTTGATTTTAAATCTAATAAATGAAAAATTTAAAATTATTTACCTGTGATAAAATACGTGATCTTTCAGTAACACCCCCACTAACAGATTTGTACTGTTCTCTAACCTGAGAGAGTTGATCTTGATTAGTTCGATATTCTAAAAGTAACTGTTCTAACTGATTATTTAAATATTTTTCTCTGCTGGAAATTTTTTCAAGAGAACGACTAATATCAGAATGTAACTTATCCAATTGAGTTCTGGTGACAGACAGTGTTTCATCCAAGTTTTTCCGATGTTGACGTAACTGTTCAAGGTGGCTTCTCCAATCCTAATTATTGAATATTAATAAAAAACATAACCAGTAAATATAAAGTATAAGATAATATTAAATAAATATTCCAAATTATAAACATAAATTGATGATCATAAGTATAAAAATTTTTCTCCAAATTTGAGAGAAACATTTCAGTTAAAGTGTTGGAGCATGAATGAAATGGTACCAACTTTATAATAAAATCATTCCAGCTAGACAGATATTAAATTATTAAATAAAACGAAATATTTTAAAAGATTGCTCATTATTTAATATAATAAATTCAGTAGACGCACATTTTTTTTAATTCTAATTTATGAATTCTTATGACATTAAAAATTAGTGGCTGGTCTCTAACATGATCTCATACGCAATAATAACTTCTCATTTAAGAAATAACAATTTTTGACTTATTTACTAAGCATTGGTAAAACATCAACCGTTTGTAAAGATTCAAAATTTAAAGTGCACTTAGAGTATAACAGATTTAAAATTCTTATTAATTTTTTTTAAATTTAATCATTTATCTTAAAATCAACTATGATTTACAGTTTGAATAATATAAATATATTTTTATTTTTTATTTAAAATCTAAGAAGTAAATTTACTCCATTTTGTATGAAAAATACTTTGCATTTTCATTCTTTCTTTGAAATCAATGACTTCAAAAAACTTTATAAATCAGCAGTTATGTACAGATAACAATTTTTAAAAGAGGGGAGGGGTAATACATGTCTTTGTTCAAGAAGTGAGCACAGTTCCAATAAATCATAAGGACTTCACAACGAATTCATATCAGCATTACAGTTCAAATCAAAAATTGCAATCAAACTTTCAAAATCAAACACAGCTTATATCCAAAATCAGCTATTGTCCAATATTCTGACATAAGTTTCTTTCCCTTCAGTGAAGGGATTTTCAATTCATTTTTGAGCAAAAAAATTCAGTGGACACACAGAATGAAGATTTTATTTATATAGATTAAAAACACTTGTATTCATAGTATTTCAAATATCAGCACTTGAATCTAAATAATTGATTTTTATTCTGCTAAATAACTCTTCTGTAATAGTCAATATTTATTCAAAATTTAAAATTTTAATATCAATTTAAAAATATGATTTCATTTTTGTACTTCAAAAAAAAAAAAAAAAAAAAAAAAAAAAAACTATGAGCATTATATTAGTGCAAATAAATATTAAAATTCGAAACTAGATAACAAAGCTTATCTGAAGTATAATTAGAATATATTCTAAAGAAAAATTGAAGGTTAAAATATTTATTCAAGTTTAGCATTAAGAAATGTTTTTACAAATAACTGTTATAAGATTTCAAGTGATTTAAAAAAAAATACTGCTTATTTTTTAAAAAAAAAAAATTATTATTATGAAGTTCGTCAATTTATCTAATTTATAATTTATTAAATTAATTTTAATTCAGAGTACTTCCTACAATTAACATTTTAAAATATAATTAATTTTTATAATGTAAATAGTATCTAAAGTAATAGCAAAATTTTATAATATCTAATTTTATTATCATACATAATTAAAAAAATTAGTAATTAAAAATAAAAGCTTACATTAATCAACTATAGTGAGATACTTCAGCCTATTAAGTTTTCAAAATATATAAATAATTTTTAATTCAAAGTATTTAAACTAAAAATTAAATTATTCATAATTTTTGAAGTTAAAAGTAACAAGAATAATGCAATTTTAATAACAGCAATATTGTAATAGTAAATATACATTTTACATTATAGTAAATATACATAATTTAAAAATACATTTTGTAAATTTTGAATTCTATGATAGTAATTTTGTATTTATTAATTATCATCGAATTCAAAATTTATGTCTTTATAAGATATCAAAAGTTAAATAAAATCTTTTACCTCAAATAAAATAAATAACTATGAACGTAAAACATTTTATTTAAATTACAAATAAAAATATCACTGTTATATATATATATTATGTAATTAATTTAATAACTTAAATTTATTTAAAAAATAAACATCAAAGAAATGGAAAATATCAAAATAATGAAAAAATTAAAGGTAGAAAAATGCATCCAGAATTCATCTAAGCAAGAAGAAAATTGAGAAAAAATTTCAAGAAAAGTGGATTAAAAACTTCATTTATAGATGATATATATTAATATTTAGAAAAAAAATATATATATATATAAGGATTGCAAAAAATGCATTAATAAATAAAATATTTAGGCCATACTAATATGAATGAAATCAAGTTACCCTGGCATCATTTCTAACAGTGACTACTAAATGATGCATAACTCTTTCAACTTCCAGTTTCCATTCAACAGCATCCATATTAGACTCCATGACATCATCTGGCTTATTTTTCTCTCCTTTGTCCTTTCATAAAAAAAATCAAGAAAACATTTATTACAAATCAAAATATTGAAAGTTACAGATTTCATTTAACTGTAAATTTATCGATGGACTTTAATTTTATTGAGAAAACAAATTTTCTGTTGTTATAATGAGAAATGAAATTAATACTGAAATACTAATTTACTAACTTTTTAATATTGGAGCAAATCAATTTTTTATGTAGATTTCTTTAAATAAAAGTAACAGCAAAAAATATTTTAAAAATTAGTTCATCTTGAATTATATATTAGGAATACTACAAATGTATAACATATAAAAAAATTAAGAAAAAAATTCCGTGAGTAAAATACTTTTTATGATCTACAAATATACTGCACTTACCTGTTTTGACATAGATAAATTCCTCAGAGCTTCTAAATCTAATATTTCTCCTTCTTCTTCAGAATCTTCTTCTTCATATGCTTCCTAAAAATTTAAGCATTTTAGTTAAGATTTAGTTAACAATACAGTTAAGATTTCTTTGCGTGAAATTATTTTTTAAATGCATTATATGTAATAAAAACTAATAACTTTATAAGTGGGAAAAATCAATCTTATTTAATAATAAAATAAAGAATTTAAATATTTGTATACAATTGAAATAATTACATAAAACAATTTCAAAATATAATATAAATAAAAAAGTGAAAAAAATACTTCCATATCAACTTTGTTCATTGCCTACAAGAGTTGATAGAAATATAGTTAAATATACATATAATGAGTAAATGAATATTTGCTTGAAACAATATATTAATAAAAAGTGAATAAATTATTGAAAAAAGAAAAAAAGTTACTGATTTCCAGGACTGATAAAACAAGTTTCTTCAACAACTTAATGAAAAATAAGAGCGTTTAATCTAAAAACAAATTCTGAAATGATAACTTAAAAGATTCATGAAAACTGTCTTTAATATGGAAGAAATTTTTCTCTAAATAATATACAAAATAATAAATATTTGTGCAGTTTTTCTTATTCTTAAATTAATTATCAAGAAAAACACTTAAGCAATTTAAATTTAAAAAAGAATTCAAAGTAAAAAATTTCAATATTTTTAAGTTTATTAAAAACTATTTAAACAATTTAGCATGTAGTATAACAAATTAGATTAGTATCTTAGTCATATATTGTATTTTATCAAAATCAAATAAATTTTTAATCCAATCAAATTAAGGTATAATAAAGTTGCCACAAGAATCCTGATAACCATATGTTGCCATCAATGTGTCAATGAACAAAATATTACAGTAGCATATATTGTTAAGCAATTTAAAAAGTAATTAAAATTTCAATCAATGCAATTGAAGAATTGCTTAAAAATTACAAAGCTGTTTAAAAAATATTATTTTAATAATAACATAGCATAGATTTTAACATAATCATAAATTGAGTTCTTTTAAAATGAATATTTTAAATTATGACACATAAAATAAGTTTACACAAATGTCACTGGATTAAAATTTCTTTAATTAAAAGTTTATTAAAACACTTAAAGTAATGAAAACATTACGGTTTTAATGGAATATTTTATTGCAAAACTTTTTTTAAAAAAATAGGTGAGCAAAAAATACTTGTGATACTTTAAATACAAGTAAAAAAAAATAATAGCTTCTAAAGAATGTAACTATTAAAAAAATTTATAAAAATATCTGAATTTGCTATCTCAAAAAATATTTAATATTTTCATGTACAACAATTTCAAAATCAAATGTAAAAAAAAATAATAATTTAAATAAAAATATAAGAAATACCTACAATGATATAGAAAAAATACAACTCATTAAACAAAACTAGTTCATTGAATCAATTTTAATATAATATGTACTCATTCATTGAATGAGTTTTTAATACCCTCTCTATGTATGACTAATCAGTTTTATGAAAAAAATTCAAATATAAATATAATTAAAAGCATCGATTACATTTGTCCTTTTTCCATAAGATTAAACTGTTTGTGTAGATTAAAAACTTGATGTTAATTCCTTAATTTGATGAAAATTCCAGTTTTAACAGTGCGCTTCATTTTAAATAAAAATAAGAAGCAGTGTACTTTATTTTATATAATATTGTAACACAAATATAAAGAAAACTAATTTAGAGACATTTAAAACATAAATAAGGACATTAATACTTTTTAAAAAATTTTTATCTCAGAAACTTTTATAGAATCTCCTGTTTAACCTGAAAAAAATCACAAGCATTTATTTTATGTTTTTATAAATAATAATTATTCTCGTGATTCTTCTGATTATGAAAAACATTTCAAACAGTACTTTATGTCTAAATTAAGGATAGTTTTATACATTTCATAAAATACTCAACAGAAAGACACTTACAGCAATCATTTCCTCTTCTATTTTTTCTAATGTAACTTCAGCATCATCAGCATCTAAAACTGAATCATTCCCATCATCCTCCTCAGGCAAAATAATGGGTCTGAAAATGTGGAATACAATGTTAATATGAAAACAAAATTCTGATTTATAAAATTTAAAATCTTTTAATACTTTAACAGCATAAATATTGACAAATACTTAGTTCATTATTAATGATTTACACACATTTATTTTTAATTACCTTTTCCAATTAAAACCATTTTTTGTTAGAGCTTGGTCTGCCAAACAAGTCAAAACAAAAATCACATGTTCACCCCAACCTTGCTTCAGTTTGCTAGGTGGAAAATCAACATTCACACCCTAAATATTAAAATTGTTTTAATCAAATTCATTTCAAATTTTGTCAGATAAAAGTTTAACTAAATAAAATAGGTACCATTTGCTTGACTTGCTCCAAAATACTGGCTATAGTACCATTAGGATCATCATACTAAAAATAAAAATGGCTGTCATTATTTTGACAAGTGAGTATATAAAATATCAGATATTATTAAAACAAGTCTTAATAAAAATTTCTTAATTAAAAAGTTCCTTAATATTTTTTCTACATTGTAATAAAACTAAATTTTTCACTCTTTAAAATCAAATAGCATCAAAGTAATGAAATTTACTGTAGACAATGATTTGAACAGAAAATTCTCATTTTCAAAAGAATCAGTAATAGGGAAACATAACATTATTTAGAAAGGATTATTTAAAATATTTCATAATCAGACATTATATTTAATAATAGCAATAAAACAAAAATTAAGATTAAATTCCTACATAGCTCACAACTTTGCCACAAGGGGGGGGAATGGTATCAAAATAGCACAGTAACAATTATTCAAAAGTAAATACGAAATCTGCACAACACAAAAAAGTGATATTTGTACAACTCAGAAGAAAATACAGTAAACTTCTTTATGAAAAATGCCCGGTATACAAATAAAAACAAAAAATTTTTTATAGAAAAACAAATTAAACAGAACAAGTTTTTGAACCAGAAATATTAAATGAAAATTACTTGATTTATTTATATTGTTTAACAATATATTTACAAGACGTAATATATTTACCAGAAAAAGGCAATGTAAATAGGAATTTTTTAAAAACCTTTACCTTTCATTTAATTCTCCATCACATAGTTAACTAAATAGAATTCATAGAAAAGAAATATGATTCATATGATTTCTGAAGCAGATATATAATGATAAAAAATTTTATTACTGCAAATAATTTTATTATTTAAAAAAAAAAAAAAACTTTGGTGCAGATTTATGATACAGAATGTATTTTAAAATTCAGTGAACAAATATTTTCCTATGAACAACAAACAGTGATGTACATCAACAACCTATCAATTAAACTTTTAAAAATCTATGCAGCAATCAAACATAAGAAACAATTCAACAACTATATATTCTCAAAGAAAAATACAGCATTTCATATTCATACTAAACACCTATTGACAAGCTATATTGAAATACTACATCAGAATAGTGATAAGAGATCATGTATCTTCAACGGTATTGGCTTTACCAATAAAGGAATGTTACATTAACATCCTATAAGATATACAACATCAACATGATAAAACAGTCTACATGGTATTTCTGGACAGAAGTCACCTACTGTATAATAACAATATACCAATAAATATGAATAACATCATTTGTAATTAGAATTTCTTGCTGATAAATTTAAAATCCTTTACAGTTAAAAGCAAATATTAAAAAATGGCAATAGCTTCAAAATTATTAAATGTATAACAAGTATTACAAATAGTGCTTCCAAAAATGGGTCATAAGATAATTGTACTACCTTAATAACACAAATAATATCATATATAAAAATATAAAAACAATTTCTTAGTATTTGACATACATAGTACTGCAGATATATAACTGTACAAAGCATGAGAAAATGCATCGAATATATTAAATATGATTATATATCTTCATATCTAATTCTTAAAATGGTACTTATTTTATTAATAAGCAATATTTTTTTATCTTAAATTTTATTTTAAAAAAATAAAAAAATTAAAGAAATAAATGATTTGACTTTCATTACAGAAAAAGTAAAAGAATCTTTGATGTCATAATGAAAGTAAGCTATTTAAGCAACTGCAATTTATAAGTGTTTAATTGAAAACCTGAACTGAGAAATTTACAAGAATCTTCTTGTCAAGTTTACTACTCTTGGAGTAAATCTAATTAATATTCAACCAAAGGAATTAAACCCAAACTATATTACTGTTATACAAATCAAATGTAATGCTTTTTTTTTAATTATTACATGAATTTCACTAAATATGTTTTTTGAATATCAGTGTCATTTGTTTTTAAAGTGAAATTTAAAAATTATGCTGTTGAAAAATAACATAGAAATGCAGCTTTTAAAATAACATATAAATTTATTACTAAAATTTAATCTAAAATAGAAATTGGATATATTCACATATTAATCATTCAATTCATGCAAATGTATTGCATGAAAATAACTGTAGTCTTATATCCGAATTATTTCTCATTATTAGTACCAATTAATTAAAGCTTTTTAGAATTAATTTTGAAAAAAAATAGAAATTTAATGTTTAAGATATCACATAAATTTAACACAAAAAATTAAATGTAAAATTGAAAGTGAATGTATTTACAAATTAATATCTGAATTTAGAAAATTAATTTAAATCATTAATAAATAATCTGCAGTTTTAAATCCAAATTATTGCTAAATTTATTGTTAATACCAATAAAGTCAGCTTTCAACAAATTTATTTTGAAAATTTTTGAGGAAAAGTAATTTTAGCACATTTATAACACTTGGCACACAGAAATTCGATGAAAATTTTAATTAAAGTTTTATATTATATTTATTATAAACATATGTCATCATATTTATTATAAACATCTTTAAATCCCTTTGATCATCTCTGAGCAACATTAACTTTCGTAGACTTGACAACTATCACTTGATTGAAGATTGAAGTGACTTGATTGAAGACTATTTTGTACTAGGCAGCTAGAGGGAAAGTGGCTGATGCAGCCAACTCAATGACATAGGAAAAAGAAATCTTTACAGGATTCAGGAGAATCTCATATAATATCTTTACCAAATATATAATTTAAAAAGAATGATGATGAAATTAACAAATAAGGATAAGGCAAAACAATGCTTGATTTTTCATACAACTTATTTAATATTAATGTAAAAAGTTTTTTCAAAAGTAACATTTTTCTAGAAACCACACAAAAAACTTCGAGATTCGAGATTCCTACAAGAAATATTAAGAGCCTGTACGAGTTATATTAAATATGAAAACAATTTAGAAATACCTGAATGAATTTAAAAAATAAAATAAAACATGAAAATAAATTTCAACAATAATTTTAAACTACTTGACATTGTCATGTAAAAATTATTAAGTCATCATTAACTAATTAAGATATCAAATATCATGTTTTTTACATAATTTTACTCACTTCTTGTGGAGTATCAAACTTAATTCTGCATTTTCTGATAAGCCATGCAGCTATTGAAGAAAACATAAAGAATTGTTCACCCGGATTAGTTTGAAGAGCAAAATAATGCCTATAAGAAAAGTAACAACAATTCTAAGCCTTCCATCCATACATAAAGAATAGAAAAATAAATCAAATATTTTCCCGGGAATGAAAAAATAATATGACCCATAAATTCAAACAAATACAAAGTTAATTCAGAAAATTAATAAATAAAAACTAACATATTTCCATATCATAAAATTATGATGTGATAAAACAAACATATGATTAATGAAGTATGTTTATTTAATAAAATAATATATATGTAATCATAATAATTTAATTAAAATAACAAATTAAATTATTACTCACAAAAAACCTAAATACTTACTATAACTTATTTCAATATACAATAAATTTTATATAAATGTAAATTTGGAATCAAGATTTATAATACTTATAGCCCCTTTCCTTAAAATGCAATACCAATTTTTTCACATTAGTGCTTTCATTCAGCATCACATCATAAAAAAAATTAAAAATAATAAATCTTTTGGAAGATAGTTAAAGTTATTGCTTTTTAAATATTACATACATGAAGCAAGCTTATTTACTTTGATGTAGAAATATATTGTAAAATAAATAACTCTTATGGAACAAAACTACATTCAACAATTATTATATTTCTAGTTCTGAATAGATTGCATTGGTATAATGGTACTTCAAAAAGTTTTTGAAATAAACATGTTTGAAATAAACATAAAAAGCTTAGTTTAAAAAAATGATGTTGCTTACAATTTTGATTGATTGCATTTGACATCTACCCAAACACTACAAAAGATATTTTTACTATGTCAGTGGCATTTTAAAATGTAAATAAAGCACTAAAAATATTTAAGTGGCATCTATTCTACTCCCTCTTAATGATTATTAATTGTATTATAGTTCCCCTGTTATGTATTAAATTATATTTGATATTTCAACTGTATTCTGTAAGAATTTTAAATAAGTATTTCTATAAGAATACAAAATTATTATAAAACATTATTTTGATTCGAGATAACTCTTTCTAAAATAAACAAGTTAAAAATCTGTCTAAGCACTCTCAAGAATATAGAAAATTTATTCCACAAAACATTTATGAATTTGCATTATACTGTATTTTGTAAATTAGAATTATTATTCTTTAATTCGAATAAACATCATTTACAAAAGGATGTTAGACATATCTTTTAGAAATAATTAGTAAAATGTGATAACTACTAGAATTACTGAAAAAAATCTAGATAATCCCTTATCTTCAAGATAAGTTAAAATATCTAACTGTACAGTCAGTACGGCAAATAGATACTGCTCATTTATAAACTGCTATAAATTTGATTGTTATAAAAAGATTTTTTAAAAACTACTTTCAATATCTATGTTAATATGAAAAAATTAAATTCCATATTTATTTTAAAAGCTTTAAATTAACTGTAGTCAAAGACTGAACTGTTTTAAATTGTTTTAAAAGAAATTTATCAAAGGACTCTTGAGAAAATACAAATTACCAGAAATACATGATAGAACCTATAATATGATAAATGAATGGTTTTTTTTAAATTAAAATAAATGTAGAACTTTTTATGGGTAACTTTTAATTCTTTCATTGCTTAAAAATATAAAATTGATTTTATATAAAATGTACTTTCTTCCTCAATGATAAGACAACCCTGAATTAGCCCTGGCCTTCTCAAGAATTTTTATCAATGCTTCTCTATTTTTGGAAATGTATATAAAATATATATTTTAATTAAGGAATCCTAATTTATAGAAATTAATGCTTTTAAATAAAATCAAAGGAACTTTTGAGACTGAATGACAGTGTAAATTTGAATATCTTATAAATAATAATCAATCAGCACTGATTTTTCTTACCCATAAAAAAATCACTATATATATATATATATATATATATATATATATATATATATATATATATATATATATATATAAAGTTGCTAATGCTCTTTTACAGATATGATTGGATAAAAATCCAATTTAATACCTCTGAAACTTTTAATATAACAATTATCTATTATATAACAATCAACATATTACAATTTTACTTATTACAATCTTACAATTTTTAAGTTATATCAATGTGGTTCAATATGACCTAATAGCAAAATATACTCTACGAAGTAAAGTAATAAGTTTAATTACAACAATTATGGAGCAACATTAATATTGTGCTTTAGATTTCTGAATGTATATTGGTTGTGGTTAGTGATAAGATCTCTGCCTTTTTGTCTTTACAATGTGGGAATATAGCCTATTCCCATATTATCTTTGAAAATTTCTACTACAACATTTAAATATCACAAAAATGGATGTTTAAATGTCCTAAAACTGCCCTCAACTTTAAAGTAATCCAACAAAGCTATAATTGATATAAAAATTAACAATATTAAACTATATCAATAAAAAGTATAATATTATTCATTTAATGCATGTACTTAAATGATTGACAGAATCTCACATATCACTTAACACTGGATAGTAAAAATTAAACAAACAATTTTCATTAAAATCTTACACATAATTACAATTATATTCTGATTTGTTCTTAAATGACACAATTTAAACATTTTTATAGATAAAATTCAATCCTTTCTTTTTTTGAAAACAAGAAAACAGTTTATACCTACTTATTAATATTTTTCATTTTGAATTCTTGTGTAAATTCAGTGTCGTAATTTAAAAGTTTCAATTTTTCCAAGAGACTTTCCATCAAAACAAATACCATATAGGCATTTCCAGGCCCGCCATCAACAGCTTCAACTCGACTTTGCCTTCGTTCTTCCATTTTACAGATTTGAATAATTAAAATTCATAAAAGACTCTGAAATAAATTAGAAGTTTAATAGACTAAGCAATTGTAACTTTTCATTTCAAATATATACGTTTTTAAAACCAATAGTGTTTGTGCACATAAGGAACCATTCATTCATTCTCCAAAAAGTTTAGCTAAAAACATAATTAATAAAATCCACAACTGAAACTAAGAGAAATTGAAAGGTTATTTCTTTAAAAATATATTTTAAATTAAAAATAAACAATTCACCATCTTTCATAACTAATTTTCCAGTTTCTACACATTAATTTACAAATAAAAGCCTATTTCAATCTATAAATAAATAAATAAATAAATTTAAAAAAACTAGACTCAAAATTAACTAAAAGATAATTATGAAATTATTAACAAAATATATATTTTCCTAAGAAATTTGTCAAATAACTAGCTATTAGTTTAACTGAAAGTTAGAATTTGATTTTTAAACATAAAAAAATATACTTAACATAATAAATAAGAGTAGATGTTAAGAAAGAGTGCATTCTATCACGGAATTTGATTTTTATAAATCAGACTGATGCATAAAATTCATCTCTCTTGATATACAATGACAAGTAATACGAGTCAAAGTCTCCAATTGCCTATGAAACGAATGATGAGTCTAACTCGTCATTGCATGTCAAGGGGTTGAACTTCAAAAAGCTATCACCTAATCAAAAGGTATTTTGAACTGAAATAATTTGTTAATAATTTGTAATATATGTTGACCTTTCTTTTTTACTTATTTCTCCTTGATATTATTTAACTTATATAAATATTATCTAACTTACAATACTTTATAAACTAAATTTTTGGTACTCGCATATTAGCATCACCACAGCTTTTTAAGCCAATTGAATTTCAAAGAAATTTTCTAAAAATTAGAAAATTTCTTTTGATAGTTATAAATAAATTTTTATAGTTAGTAAAAGAAATTTTCTAACTCTAGATTAAGTGCTACTTCTACTTAAGCTTTGGTGTGAAATTAGCAACAGTGGCACTAATATGTAAGTATCAAATTTTCTGAAATAAACTTGTTTGCATAAAACAATAACTAATAATTGAATAAAACTATAACTCTTGTTTATTAATCAAGAGTAATTTTTTTTTTCATGAGGGATAGTTGGACTGGAACTCATAGCTTAAAACTGATTGCAGAATATTATAAGTATCCATGACTGAGAGGAGATATTAATCCACAAGCTGTTGAATCAAAATTCAGAGCATTAATCATTTAGTTATCGCTCAACAACTCATATTAGAATACTTAAAAAAAATTTTTTTTTAAATATAGATGGATACAATCATTTTAAAATTCCTAGCTTTTTTTAGTCATAAAAATACAAACACAAAGTTCTATTAATAAAACAAAACATTTTGAAATTTGATGTAAGAATTCATAATTAAAATAAGTGAAATTAAAAAAATCCTAATCAAGATTGATAAGCATATTGACTATAAAGGTAAAACTATATTTTAGGGTGCCCTCTTGGCAAACATGTCGATTTTTGAATTGGCTATCGATTTTATTGGTGATTTTTCCTGGCACAGAACAATCAATTGCTCTGCTGCAATCAGACTACGATTGAGTTTTACCCAGCTTGGCGATCAATCGCGATTATAACTTGGTGAGAATCATAGGGGCACCCTAAAATATAGTCTAACCGACTATAAATATATGTTTAGAAGAAAATATATTCTTCATGCACATATTATAACAGAAGAAGAATATATTTCGCTTTACCTAAAAATACTCAAAATAATTTTAACCTTTACTTAGTTTAACCTTACCAGCAAAAGTAATAAATGAAATCAAAACAACTAAAGAGTACATTTACAGGAGCTGTCCTTATATGTGTATATTTGGTGGTTAATATTACATTTATACACTTCTTTATTTATTTATTGGGGGAGACAAGCCTCCAAAAAGCAAGAAAAAACAATAAACTGTGAATGTTAAAATAATAAAAAACACAGCATAGAAAATTTGTACATTTGCTTTCACCATAACAAATGACAAAGAAATATCAAAATCTAAAATTAGGAGGCTAAACTGCAGAGAAGTCATTATAAACATTTATAATATCACAAAAAATATATAAATTGAAATATTTAAAAAGCTGTAACTTTACATTTGCAGTTAAATAGTAGGAACTATTTGGTCAATTATTGTAAAATTTTAAAAAGAAATTTTTCGCTCTAATTGCTAAATAATTTCTTTTCAATCATGTTTTCTTCAGTAATACAATAATTTATACATATATTTTTTTTTTTACTTTAAATCCAATGTATGATATATTTTTGCACATAAATTCAATTCTCAAATACATTTGATTTACAGAAATTATACTCGAAAAGAAACATATATGAACTAATGAGATATAGGCATTATTATTTTCATATACACTGTATGAAAGATAAGACAATATTATTATTGGTTACCATGACAACGGAGTGATTTTTAAACTTTTAATAAAGTGGTAATTATAATAAGAAAGATATTTACACTTCAGCGATTTAGAAAGTGTAATTTTACTTTGCAATATTAGTTTTTGGAAATGCTTCGTCTTGTTATTTGTATTTAACATTTTCTTACACAATGAGCATGCTTATTTATTTACTTAGATAATCTGAGTTAGATTTATGTTGCCTCAGATTACATGAGAATTCAAATTGATATGCTTATACCAACTACAATATATAAAATTAGTAAACATATTTATATAATATACAATTCTAAATATGTATTAAACCATTTCATTTGACTTTAACTTTTATTTATTTTTGTTTTCACCAAGAATATATTTCTCAAATGACAATATTCTAAGAAATTTTCATTCCTTGTACTGCTTCAAAAAATATTTTTATAAACTAAAGTTTTGTAAAATGTTTTTAGTATGGCAACGATATGTGCAGTTTTGCTGTCTGCTAAATGTGAAAATTGGATTGTTATATAAGTTTCATATTTACCAAAAAAATTTAAAAATTGAAAGTTCAAACATAGATATAATTTATCAATAATTAACGATGGCAAATATTGTTGTAACTGGAGCTAGTAGAGGATTAGGTTTAGAATTTGTCAGACAATTAGCAAAATTTTCGAAAAAACCCAATGTATTTGCACTTTGTCGCGATCCAAATAATGCCCAGGTTAGTGCAATAATTTTCGAATTTTTGTACATTTTTATTTACACGATCTAAAACAAAAATAAAAGATATTCTTTATAAGCTAATTATAGATTAATTCTAAACAAAATATTAATCACATTATTACGGTTTTTCTACTATTCAAATAAAGTTACATGATATAATATTTTTACGACAATAGTTCACAACAGTTTTAATTAAAATAATATCAATTTAAATTAAATAAATTTATGATTTTAATAAAAATAAATTGAATCAATTTTTATGTAAATCAGCGATTTTTAAAATTGTATTATTTTATAACATATTTAAGTTTTAAGTAAAGTTCTTAGCATTATTAATATCAATGGCACGAAAAAGATACTCAAGTACTTTCATGATGCAACCTTAAAATAATTTTAAATTCCTCTAAAAATATAGAAAAAATATTTTATGTGATCTTATAATAGTCTCACAAGTTTTTATTTTAATATTTTTTTATTTGTTTACTTTTTAAATAATATAAGCCAAATTATTAAACTTGAAAGTAAATTTGCCATACCTCATTTACATGACTTAAAAAGAAATATTGCACTTACAAAATTTTTTATTAATTTGTTCAAAACAGTTTATTACTCTTCTTTGATGTATTCTTATTTTTTTTACCGAAATGAAAAGATATTTTTCTGCCAATAAGAACAAATATTATGTTATTGTAGCACATAATTAATAATACAATAACAAAGATACATTTAATTATAAAAACGTGAAGAGGGGTGTTATTTATAGTATTTACTTTGGTGGAAACTGCTTATTATGATATAGTGGGCAAATTAAAGTAAAATGTCCAAAATTTCTTATCAATAGACTTTGAAAATGTGCCCTAGCAGGCATATTTCAAGATTCTTCAAGTTTATATAAAAATCAAGAATTTTTTTTTTCTTTTTATAAAAATAATCAAAAGTTTTTTTTAAACATGTGTTATGGGTGTTTTTTTTTTTTTTTTTTTTTTTTTTTTTTACAAGACAGAACTTGGATAAGTAAATACTACTGAAATCTCCCAAATAACAAAAACCATAAGGAAATCAGCATCATTTGTTAATTTCTCTCACAACAGTCATTCCTTGTACTTGAGGGCTAATTAAAATAGAGCTTACAATTTAAAGTGTGAATTCTGGACCATTATTTTACATCCTAAATAAAAAATTAATTCAAAAACTGATTGTTATTATCAGAAGAAACTGAGCTGAATAGTTGGCACATTCTGTAATATAATTTGTATATTAAAAAGAAGCAAAAAATAACATTTTTAAATAAGAAGCATTAAAGCCAATTAACTGATATGAGTAATTTATAATAAATTTTAAACTTTTTCTGATTATAAATTTTTTTAGCATGAAAGTATATTAATCTTCAGTTTATTGCAAATTTCTTTTAACAGTTAAAAATTATTGTATAATTAATTGCTTATAATATTTTATTTTGAACTTCTTTTGTTTTAAAAGAACTTTCATAACATAGTGTTTGATATGGCACATTAACATTATATATATATATATATATATATATATATATATATGTGTGTGTGTGTGTGTGTGTGTGTGTTTGTTTGTTTGTTTGTTTGTTAGTGTTAAGCCCCCATAAAATGCACAATGAATGCCTTTTTAATAGTAATGTTTTTTTAATAGTTGCAAAATAGTATAATCTCTTACAATGAAAATTGTCTTTAACTAGTTGAGGTAACAAGATCACAGTTTTGAAAATAAGAATTTTTATTTTGAAAACTCAGATCTTGTCTTTATATTTATAGTATTAGAAATATTAGAACTACTTATTGTAAATTAATTACTGAATATGCTAAATATTTTAAATTAATCAAGATAAATTGACATAGTGTCAAAGATGTATGTTGAAGAAAATAGAAGTTAATTTTTAATTTAAAGAGTATGCTTTATTTGTTGGGTGAATAGTGATGAAAAAATTCACTCTCCAGATACTTTAAAGATTAAACAAATATAGTTATTTGAATGTTACTTTTATATAAACATATTGAATGCATGATTACAATCATTAAATGAAATTACTTGTGAACTTTTATTTAATTTTCAAGAAGGTTTATTTATGTGATATTATCTACCTATTCTACAAGATGATTGAAATTACTTTTGATAAATGACATTTCAGTTATATAATAGCCATGATACTCCAAATTTTGATTTCTGTTGATTCAACTTCTATCTTGAACATAAGATGTATGTAATGGTTTGGAATCTATTCTAAATAGTAGATCCTTATAAAATTAGTTCTTTTTGTATAAAATTAACTGGGAAATGATGAAAAAAAAAATGAATATATAAAATAAAATTTATGTGAGAATTTTCTGTGTAGTAATTTCACTTTAATATTTTTACAAAATTAAAACTTTATCACACACAAGGAAAAAAATCAAGCCTATGAAAGAAACTAATGGGTTTATAATGATGAACAAAAGCCAAGTAATTGTTCATATATCATTGCCTAATAGTTTTATTTATCATAATATTTTGCTATACTCTGCTGCATGTTAATTATTTAAACCTAATAATTATTTTATTTATAATGAGAGATCTTATAAAATTTTTAAATGTTTTAAGAGTTAGTTATTATTTTACAGAATCAATAGTTAAAAATAAAACTTATTTGAAAACAAATAACATCCTTTATTTAATTTATAAGCTTTTAAAAATATAAATAATGTAATTTAATTATACAATTGTATTGTATTCTCACAACAAATATGTCCACAGCTTGAGTTGTAAGTGCTTTGATTCAAAATCTCAGGAATTAGAATACCACATCTGAAGTATGGGTTATTATAGTGGCTCAGAATTTTTCTTAAACTGTAAGTCCCAATAGAAGACATTGTTCACAAGAAATAATTGTTGAGCACCAAACCAACTAAATATGTCAAGACACTATTAACATTATTTCTTATTTATTATCACCAATATTTCCTATTTATAAAGTAAGTAAAATTACAAGTATAAAGTCAATGTCTTGATAATATTTACATAAACATTTTAAGCTTACTTTGTTTTCTAAACTTAAATATACTATTTGAGATTCTGCTGTATAAAGTAAAATGCCTTAAATGTATTTTTATTTCATAATTGCATTTTTATTGCACTTAAATGCAATAAGTAGAAAATGTTAGATCAAGTTTTGTTTTCAAAATAGTCAAGTTTTACCCATTTTCTTATATTTTACACCTAAGTATAAATATTTATTTTATTCCTTTACAGAAACTTCAGACACTGGCAAATGACTCTTCAAATGTCACTATTATCAAAGCAGGTATTTTCAAAGTAACATTAATTTTAAATGAAAAAAATGTTATGCTATTCTCATAATAATTATCATATTGTTTAATTTCCAGACATGACAAATTTTGATGGATATAAAGACGTTATCTCCAGCATACAAAAACATACCAATGAATCCGGTATCAATCTTCTCATAAACAATGCTGGTATTATGATCAAAGATACTTTAAACTCAGTCAAGCACAAATCTATTATGGAAAGCTTTCAGATAAATGCTGTTGCTCCGCTCTTATTTACTAAAGTAATTTTCTTTTTTTTAAATATCTTTAAATATTTCTTTAAATGGAACCAAATTATTCAGATGTTATAATAAAACCTTGTTGTTATCAAATCTAATCACAAGGGTTTATTTGATAGGTAAAATTTCTATGAGAGGTATTAAAAATTTTATGAAAAAAATAATTATTTATAAAATTGACAATAGTTTAATTTTAATAAAAATTTATTTAATTGCTATATAAATATCATTACAAATTTGAAATAGATTAAAGAGAATAATTTTTAAATATTTGGCAGTACATTGCACAAAATAAGTTTAAGTTTTAAATTTAGCATAATAAATAATATAATTTGCTTATTTATTTTATACTGTAATTATTTTATGAAATAATCATCATATTCATTTCAGCAATTTCTTATTCAATGTAGATGTAACTTATTAATTTATTTACTAAAGAATATAATAAAATAATCGTGTATTCAACATATATTCTTAAATACTTCACATACTTATTCATAAAATATTACCAAGCAATTTGTATTTAAGAAAATTTTTATTAGGTTTTATACTCATTCCAGTTTTAAAGTTATTCCATAAAATATATTTAAATCCATTTGCTTGTTATTTTATTCTAAAAATTATCATCATAATATAAAAATTCTGTCATCATATTTTTGAGTATTTATTTATAGAGTTTTTTAATATAACATTGATTTCACCAACTGAATTGAGAGTTGTTACAATTTATAGATGACATAAATTGTAACAGCACTCAATTCATATAATCAGAGTTA